>JAOTAV010084913.1:0-17717 GCA_026546445.1 Cyclargus thomasi | reverse complement strand
TATAAACCAAACATTTATATTTTAGCCATAATAACCACTTTTCCATAGAATCAAAGTAATTTAAATTATTAGCCTATGTTCATTGATCATATTATCGTCAAATACTAATCCTTATTCAAATAAACTATTTATTGCGCAAGATTGTTTGAATAGCTGTAAATAACTTTTTATTTCAATTGGACAATCCATTCAAAAGATATTACGAATTAAAATTGTAATTGGTATTAAAATGAATTATGACCGCCACAAATATTTTTTCAGAGAACTTAAAAATAAATGTCCACCCGTGCGAAGCCGGGGCGGGTCGCTGCCTTCCTTATATAAGTTAATAATACCTGCAACATTAGTACACAAACTGACATGTTCTTGGAGTAACGGTGTAGAAAATTAATTTCCTTTTGTATACAATAAAGCGTATTTGTAATGATATTCATATTATAAACTGTCAAAGGCACAAAGAGACGTACATTATTCGATTATGGATATTTCGGAATAAGAAAGACTCTCCAAATAATAGTCTAGTAGTATAAAGGCCTATTTCTCCACTTCCTAATAAGCGTCGGATAGTCTATCCACAACTTTTTTTGACAGAAATTGTATGGATAATTTGTCAAAACTGTTGTGGAGAGCCTTCAGAAACTTTATGAGTAAACGGTGATAAATGCCCTAAGTCTAGTTTAATAAATTAAGAGCCAACCCACGATACCTTGATCATCCACCACCTTTGTATCTTCATTGTAATTATATTTACACAGCAAATGTCCTGACAGTTACAATGTCTGTTATTTTAATAGAGAAATATAATTTATTTATTCAAGTGAACTAGGTATCTAGTCTTCTAGTCTCAACAATGTACAATAATAATAACTTATATTTTATCGCTTCGGCGCAATAGAGAAAATACGGGTCTTTTTAACGTATAGGTACCGAAGACATTTATATTTGAATATGCTAATATTATTTACTCAATGGCCGAGAAAAATGTCCTCACGAAAACTTCGCTCACATAAACTCCTAAGCATTTGTAAATCGAAAAAAAGACATTACAAAAACTTTTTTATTTTCTCAAAGGATTCCAGGATTTGTATGCGAATGGTAAATCGTATTTTGGTTCGGGAACTTTTTGTTAAAGTTATATTTATTATACCTAAGCATCGAGTTTGGTACCTTAACAATGTTTACCATGAAAAGCTTGTACGTTGATTTTTGTCATTTATAATGATTTTACTCTAAAGATCAGAGTCAAAAAAAATTTTTATACGTAATTTTATAATTTATGGTTAGGGGTAAAAATAGTTAAGAAATATTACTTATTAGACTGTATTTACGCGGGGTTTTGGGGTAAGAAGCAGTGGCGACAGTCAGTCCGGTGCATTCGCCGCGTCACGCGCATCGCGTGTCCTGGATGATTTTAATGTTTTTTTAGGAAAATATATCGAATGTGGCCGGTAGATTCAATGTACATACACTTGATACATATATGCTTTAAATACATACCTATGCGCACACGCATGCAGCGGAAGCTGTCGTAAGCGGTAGTCGGTGGAGACGTAAAGAGACCGGCGGGAGAGCGCTAGGGCTCGGACCGCCTCGCCTCCCGCTACCCGCCACACGTCCGCTACGCGAGACCGTCCTCCCGCCCATTGCACTATCTTGTACACCTCACCCTCACCTAGAGGTACATGCAATAGTTTTTAACCGACTTTTTGGATGTTTGCTTCTATAAAGTATAAGGACCTGTTTCGCTAATTCCTGATAAGTGTCGGATAGGCTATCCACGAGACGTTTGAAAGGTTCTCCACTTCAACTCGGATAAGTTGTGGATAGCCTATACACTTTTCAGGAAACGGTGAAACAGGCCAACTAAACGAAGTGAAGACAAAATATGATAATGCTTAACTTAAGCGTATTAATATGTAATCTGTATGTGTCCCTTTAGGTCCCTCGTAATAATAATTAAAAAATTAACCCAGAAACAGAGGCAACTTGAGAATGGTACAATACATCAAAATCTCGAAATTTCTAAGAGCTAAGTTGCCGACAAAGTTTAATAAATTCAACATTAATATAACGTTTTAATTGCTCGATTAAATGAATTATACTTTATTAAAATTTATTTTGTAGACCAATTAAAAGTACGATCAAACACCGGGTTAGGGTAGCGTTGAGATATCAATGAATTAATGCTATCAATACAGCTAATACAATTCGAACTTTGAAGAAACTTATTGGAATGGTAGTACCGATTCGCATAATTGTTAGTAATAGCATTAGAAAAGTTTATTTCATATTAAATGTAGAACGTATCGCTTTCTATTAAAAATCTTTAAATAATTGTAACCTTTTAACGTTTAACATCAAAAAGAGACAAAAAACCTCAGATGTTAGAATTAAAAAAAAAACGGCCAAGTGCTAGTTGGACTCGCGCACGAAAAAATTTGTTGAGAGTTCAATTTTTTTTTCAGTACACTGAAAACTCTCAGAAATCTGAGAGTTCATATTTTTTTAGTTTTAAATGTATAAAAATTATTAAATTGATAACAAAGCTTAAAATTTATAAAAGAAAAACATAAAATAAAAATGTTAGAATAGTGGGAATCAAACCAAGGCCTCTTCGTACTTAAGTAGGCACTCTAGTAACTCCGCCACGCCGCTGATGATAAGCGCGTCGAAATTTCGATATCATTATGAAAGGAATGAAAACGCAAAAAACATATCTGTTGTATTAGATTTTTTAAACATTAAATTTATTCTGTTTTTAGTATTTGTTGATATAGCGGTAACTGAAATATTAATTCTGTGAAAATTTCAACAAGACAGACAGACAGATAGACGGACAGAGAGACAGACAGATAGACGGACAGACGGACAGACATCGAAGTCTTCGTAATAGGGTCCCATTTTTACCCTTTGGGTACGGAACCCCAAAAAGGTTGATAATTATTGTCATACCTTTTAAAATAATCTCAAAAAGACCTCGAATAATTAAAAAATAATAATGTAAAGTTTTTTATCTCTAGCCCTCCAACCCGCACTTACTGGTGCCAGCGTAGAAGACGGTGTATATGATGTCGTTCCCCAGCCTGTCGACGAACTGCCGGTCTACCACCAGCGTGGTAAGCACAAGGTCTCGCTTGTAGAACGCTGGCGCGTCACCCTCGTGACGCACAGCGGAGTCCATGAGCGGATGTGACCTGGTGAGAGAGTGAAGGATAATTTTGTCAAAATTAATGTGAATTTCGTTAAGCAAATGCGTATTTATATTAGAACTTCATCTAGGACTTTGTATTTTAATCTTAGTCGATTAGAAAACATGATTTTATAGCCAGTGCAGTTTTGAGTACATTATTATGTTTCGATTGAAAGGAATTTATGTATTTAGATAAATACATAAATTACTTTAATAATATTTTATTTCTAAAGCACAGATAGGCTTTAGAAATAAAATATAATCTTAGCAAATTAAGTAGACAACAAGTTAGAGACACCAATACAACTGTAACTAATTAGGAACAAGGTTCACTGGTTTTTAATATCAGTATCCTCTAGTAGGTACTGCAGAAATATAAGACAACATAACGGACGGAATTATTTGCGCATCATTGCTTGGTTGAAACGATTTGATCTTAGCAAGACGTTACAATTAAATTATTGCTAGAATTACAGATGAAAGCGTAATTAATTATAATTACTAATTGTCTTAACCGCTTTTAGTGGGTAATTGATCAAGTAAGTATAACCATAGAGGAAATAATTAGTCTATGGTATAACATAACAATAGCACTAATAAATTGCACCAATTTCACCGGGTATAGGGAGTCTGCGGCCCAATTAGAGGTACGTCGCGAAACTAATGTCACACGTAACCTTGCAGATTACTCCGCGATAGGGCTGACAACTATTTGCAAATTACAATCCAGTAAACATAATAAATAAAAAAAAGGCTGTTTGAAAACAAAAATTCGACTTAATGAGAAATATCCATATTATCTATACTTATATTATAAAAAGGAAAATGTGTTTGTTTGTCCTCTTTCACGCCCTATTAGAGAAACCAATCAACTTGATCTTAAGAACTAAGTTAAACTTTTAATGGAGAAAAAATATTATGTTTTTATTTGCCCTTATTCAACGAAAATATTATAATAATGTCGTAATTAGCTTCCTAGGAAGAGACTAAGTAAACTGAAATGCATCAGTTTACATTTTATCGTGGCAACCCTAGGCCCACGTAACCTTGCACAGATTAGTCCTTGGGGAGAGACGATTTGTTCTGGATTCCATTAACCTCATCTCGTTTAATCTGATTTTATGAATCTGTATCGTACGCGGTTATGAATTTGAAACATTTAGATCCTAGCACGTCTGCATTAGTATATATCAGTCGTTAATAATAAAGTTAATAATAATAATTAGTAAGTTCTATTATATCTGAACTGATTTAAAATTAGAAATTTCTAGCTTTCTATTTTCTTTTATAAAGAGCTGAAGCGCGTTTTAAAAGCGGCAAATCCATAGTTTGAGCGCGTTATAGTACGAACAAATTGTGCAGTGTGTCGATCATGCAATACCTTCAATAGGGTAGGAGCAATTAATATGATTAAAAAGAAGCTTTTTTCCAGCTTACTGAAAAAAGCAAAGTCCTCAATTTATTGCTCTATTCATCTGTGTATTTTATATTAAACATTTTAATCTTCGGCAGTGTAGATCCGCTTTATAAATTATTTTTCATCGTATCAAATAGCCGGTGAAACTAATTGCACTTTTTCATTTTGCCACAGATCATGTATACCAGTTTATGTCTCAAGCAGATAATTTTTGTAAGAGAATATTTTTTGTGAGTTTATTTTTTGAAAGTTACTAACATAAAAAGTAAAATTAGGACGGCAAATATTGTGCTGGTTTCAATATTATTACGGTGTACCAGGTACCTCGTCCATAACTCTGTCAGATGATGAAGGACATTGTGAATTCGACAGGTTCCGCCGCATTATTATGTTATTGTTACAAACTTACCTGATGAAGTTGAGGACGTTATCTGGCAGAGCCTCTGTGTTGTTGACACACGTGCCAGGCCGCGGTTCTGGCACCCTCGCGCGCAGAACTGGCAGCCAAGCCGAGCTTGATGTGGCCTAAAAATGTGGGTCATGACTTTCCTGACTTTATTTTTTTTTCTATTGCAGCGTCGCGGTACTTGACACGTTACTACCGAATATAAAAAATATAAAGTAAGTGCATTTTCACATGCTAACGGTCACGTTACGGTCGCCGTGCGGTGTAAAGTAACAACCAAAAATTATGAAAGCTTTCAAATTCCTTCAAATCAAATTTATAAAAAATCTTTTTTAAACTACATTCTAGAGAGGAAACTTTGAAAACCCGTGCCAAGGTATAAGCTCGTAGAGATCTGAAGAGTACTAATCTAGATCGTTATTAAAATTCATTGTCTGCAAAAATAGATTGATAGACGATCTTCACACTGATTACCATCAGCACTATGAGAGCTGGCTGTCTGCTAAATGATTTACTGGAAGATTAACCGCCGATCCAAATGATTTACTGCAGTAAAAACTGTATTATAATGATCATAAACTATGTTGGAATGAAATAGGATACCTAATTCGAGCGCACGTGTTCTTAAAGTGGATCGTTCAACAGAGTACATTAGGTCCCAATAAGAGTAAAGTTATTTATTCTTTTAAGCTCTTTAAATTGGTAAGCTCTTTAAACATAGACTTGCTAAAACATTAAAATAAGTCTCCAAGTGTCCTGGTTATAACATCACCCTATTTATGTTCTATTCGAGGTATATCCGAAACATTTCAACTTAAAGTTACTGCTCTACCGGCGACGTAAAGCGAAGCAATCTTTGAACTGCTGATCCGTGTCAATCCGAAACGTGCATCGTGTGAAGTCTGGAATATACTGACCTGCTCTTTAAACCGGCCAGCGAAGGCTTCCTGTATATCCTCCATAGTGTACGTGCAAATCGCCGAACCGATTAGCCCGTCGCTGGCCCCCGTGGTAAATGCGGCGTAAAATTTACCCGGGTCACCCGGCATCTGGTACACGCTCTCTGTAAAAACTACCTGTCTTAGCACACCTTTTTTATTATCTTTTACTTATTTAAACACACTGTGTGTCGCTGTCGTGAATAGTAGTGATTTATGAGCAAATAAGTAAAGGTAGTCCCTTTACATGACACGGCGACCGTGCCATGTGCATGTAATAAGTAATTTATTCTGTAATAATTATCACAAATATTTTTACGGCTAAACTTTTTACTATCATATAATATTTTTAATTTGTAAATATTAATAGTTTTTTTAAGAGGCAGTAATAGGCATTTCTCATGAAGCTTACAATGTTTGACGATAAGTAATTGTTAGTAGACCCACATCTTTAGCCGCCGTACTCGTTCTAGGTGGTTTACATAAAAGCGGTCGATATTTGAATTTTAAATCGAACCTCAATCACTACCCAACTCAATCTTAACACAACTCCCAAAGTACATTCGATGTTTACGCATTAATTGACTTCCAAGCCACCCTGAGTAACCATCCCGAATAAACTGTAACAACAGCCTAAACGAGTTTACATACGCCAGTTATTTCTATTTCAGTTACTTATTATTAATTATAAATATTATTATTATCTGCTCTACAGTCTTTAGACTAGTAAACTTTATTATGAAGCATAGACTTCAACTTAAAAACGATTTTATTTACGAGCATTCATTTTATAATTCTAACCGCTCGAAGATAATAACAACAATAAGAATTTCATCTGAAAATCACAGAGACTCGAGCACCTTCACCTATTTAAAGTCGGTTGAAAATAGGTTAAACATTAATTTTTCTATGCCGTACGAATGTGCTCGAAAGCATAATTATGAAAGCACTTAACGTGCCTTTTAAATATGCTTCATGCAATTATCACGATTGCTTTTAATTATTTTCATAATGGCATCGGATTAAGTTTATGCGCTGACAGTAGGTACTCACGTATTTCATCGAAGTAGAAAGGAAATTCCCCGGGTATACTGCAGTTGAGTCTGGCCTTTAGATAAGTCGCCCAGTTTTGGCCGAGTATGTTCTTGCCGCCCGTGTCGTTCTTGCAAACGCGAGCGACTCGGGAGTAGACCGCCTTGCCGCAGTTCATGAACTCTACGGCCGTCTCCCGAAAAAAAAATAGCACGTACTCTCCCACGTCGAACGAACCGACGAAATGTGTTTCTGCAAAAACACAAGATTATCAACGGACATTAAATTATTGCTATTTATAATTAAAGTAAACTTAAATAAACATAATTCTATAATACCTATGAATAAGAAATTTCAAGAGTTTTTGCGAAAATAATTTACGATTGTATAATGTTCTATGGGTTAGGTTAATGACATCATTACATAACAAGTTTTTTATCTAAAATCTCTATTATTAGTATCCTTGCTGTGATTAAATTGTCTACACCTGCTCAACAGAATTATATTTACATACCTAATGCTATCGTTATTCACATATTTTGTAAAATTATGGTACCCTAATTGCTCATAAACAGTAGCAGACGCTACTCAATATTATACTCAATATAATACTGGATTGACAAGTTTACACTACAACTGGATTTTACATAATATTATATATCTTTATCCCGACAAGCGATGGCAACTAATACTTCCCTGCTTTTGAGAGTTAAATACAGTGTAATGAACAAGTCAATGCTTAATACTACTATACCTTTTGTTATGATTGTAGGTAACTTATATATCTTTAAATTTTAGGGTAAATTAAAATAGACCCCAACTTCCGCAAAGTCGCGTTAACACGAGTTTAATACTCGGGCTTTTTAATTCTGTCATCTGTTAATTATTATGTACTAGACAATTGTATGAATAAATCTAAAAAAAATCCTAAGGCTACTTACTGTCCAACCACTTGGAGTCGTACTTGAGCGTGCGCTTGAAGTTGAACCTCTTCTGACCGGTGCGGAAGTCGAAGAGGTCGTTACGGAATATGACGGGGTCGGCCTTAGTGAACTCCGCGTTAGTCCCGGCGTATAGCGCGGGCAGGCCGCCGGGGTTGCCCTGTGTGACCCACACGGCGGTGCTGTTGTCCGCGGGGTCGTAGGGGCACTTCGCCACCCCGAGACCCACGCCCGGCACGTACTCGTGCCGCGGGAGGTGAGTGAGGTTCAGCTGCGGACGGTGCTCGTGTTTACAGATAGGGTCTAGTCTGAGCTTTATGCGATTGATATAGGGTTCAGAATGAATATTCGAAGTAAAAAAATTATATGTGGACTAAAGTGATTTACTCTAGAAATGTAGTTTATTTCTTATGTTCTGCAAAATACTTTTGGTATTAAATTAGTGTAAAATATAGAATTTAGAGAAATAGGGATTAGATTGTCACCTTTCAATGTTCACTAAATAACTTTAGCCATCTGGCATTGAATCAATTTGATTTAGTTCTATCAGAAGGCTTAATGCACAGGTAGATAGGGGATTTATGTGCCATATATAAACTTTCCATAGCAAATCCAGGCGACATATCCTAGCTAACACTGACACAACCCGAACTAATTGAGTGGGTTAAATCGCCATCTGACTAGGAATGTTTTTTTTAATGATAATTAGGAGGTAAGCGAGCAGCCCATGGGACGGTTACCCGATGGCAAGCAACTTCCGTCGCCCATAGACACTCGTGACATCCGAAGAGTCGCAAGTGCGCTGCCGGTCTTTATTAAGGAATAGGGAATGGGAATAGGAATAGGAATAGGAATAGAGGGATTAGGGAAGTTGGGCCCCCGGT
The DNA here is from genome assembly GCA_026546445.1 of Cyclargus thomasi. NCBI lineage: Eukaryota > Metazoa > Arthropoda > Insecta > Lepidoptera > Lycaenidae > Cyclargus > Cyclargus thomasi. The sequence continues at coordinate 8,909 of JAOTAV010084913.1, read as the reverse complement.
AAAATCACTCACTGAATGGAACAGAGCACAACAAAAAATGGAAGAGGCAGAAGAGGAGGAGGTATTACTCCGGTCTAGCCGGCCCCTTTTTTTTAGCGTAACTCTTCCACGGCAACTGATTTTGACTGATCATTAATACTTACATAGACCACCCAGTCTTTTGGGCTGTGGGCGTTGGTCCCGCATACGTAGAGGCGGTCTCCGTCTCCCATGGGCTGCAGCACTCGGATGTGGTTCCGGCACTCGTACGGCTCCGACTTGCCCTTGCTGACGCATTGCGCTACATTGCTCGCCTCCAGGTACAACCCGTCTCGCTGTAAACAACAAATCACGCATTGTACTCGAAATTACACCTTAGAATGGTTATGCGGTAATGTAAATCGCGTCGTAGAGCAAGGATGTGGCTACGTAATTAGTCCTACCAAACATTTGACATAACAAGCCAAGGATCGATTTGTGGTTTTGTAGTGATGTTAGCATAAGAATAGCTAGAATCGACAGTAATTAATAGCTACGCGCTGGAATAACAATAGCGAGTAAATGAAAACAGATAATTGTAGAGATAACTTCTTAAAACTTTCTGAAATATACAGACTCAAATTAATTTACTCTACGAAAAGATCTAAAGTAATTTATTATTACGTTATGTTAAATCGGGCTTTTCAAATGTCGAGATCATAATCTCAAACAATTTCGCTCGTTAAGTTATAAATACTTAAGCTTTCACCGAAATGTCTAGTATGTTTGTATGTAATTGCATGGACATTTAAGCAGAACGTTTCCGTGCGGCAAACTGACATGAATAGTGAATGCCACTCATCACCGCGGTACCTTTGTTTTGAGTTGTTGACCTTAGGCCGAGCAATTGTTATGGCCGACAATACGGTGAGCACTTCTCTACGTCTCACGCCTGTTTCCCTAAAGCCAGTACACACTCGGGAGGTATTAAGTTTATTTTTAATATGCATTACGACAGTAGTGAATTAGCTACGAAATTGTTAATCTACAATTCTAAGGACTAGAATTCCTTTTGCATATCTTTACAGCAGGATATAATCGGCGATGCTCAGTAATCGCTACGATCATCTTGCAAGCAGCCACACAATAGTATATTGTGCAACTAGTGCGAAAAGCGAATGAACGTGGATAATTGACAACTTCGCATGAGTTGCACATATTTTTATTTATTACTCATGCGGGGAAAGTGATATCTTCGCCCATAATTTTGGGGTCGAAAAGACGCTAATGCCCACTTCACAATTACCACATAAGTTTTGAGTTAATTTAGATAAGAAGTGAGCAATTAGCGTCTTTTCGACCCCAAAAGTATAGGCGAAGATACCACTTTCCCCGCATTAGTAATAAAATAATTATTTGTAGTACATTGTCAACTCACCGATCAAAGTTGATTATAGACTATGATCGGCGGGTAGAGGCGAATATGCCTCTACAAAATTTTGCTTACGTGCTAGTCATAATGGCCGATCGTGAAAAGCGATTCTAATGCTATATTATGATGTGCAGCGTGTATTTGTTGGTCTGACTGTAAATTAGCTTTAAGACATAATATTGTTATTTTCTATAATAAATATCTAAAAATATAAGAAACTCGCACGGGTCCATTTTTACAAAAAATATGGACCCGTGCAAGTATCTTACGTCGGCTCGCCGGGTTAGATCCCGGCTCTGGCACCTTAGTTTCGACGTTCAGTAGGTGTACTTAAAGTACCTTTTTAGTTTTTTTTTTTAATTTATGTATTAGACAAACAAGTAAATAATTTTAATGTGACTACCACACACAGCGGACGACTACTTAACTAATTGCATTTAATTTAAATTGACGTTTTGAAAAAGTGCTCTTTTGATTATTATCCATTAGGGACTCCACCCACGTCCCAAATTATATGACAATGATGGAACGCGCAGATTGCAGTATTAACGACACATCTATGAAAAGTGTCCGGTAAATCCTGAATAATGGCTACATAACAAATATTTTAACGTAGTACCGTTAAAAATTGGTTTGTAGAGGTATAATTGAAGCCTGTGTCTTGTTGTGATATTTTTTAAAATAGACCGATTGAGTTTAAAAGGCCACGAGGCAAATAAAATCGATGAGTGGATTTCGTAGTTCAGAAAGTTTTAAATTTTTTATGATCCCGGCGAAACGAGTTGCATACGTTTTGGGAGGTTTCAATTTTATCGTGAGATTTATAGTATACTCTTTGATTTGATTCTAGTCGTTCTTTGTAGAATTTTTTTTGTTCAACCTTATTTTGTTTATTGATTTCTTAAGTTGTATAATTTTGTTTAGTTTATCGCTTTTGTATAGAATAGCATGAATCAATTATGATCGAAATTAATATACAAGTACCATTGTTTGATGTCGACATTCAACTCCTGAATTCCATACATTTGATCGGCAATTAGAAGTCATGAAGAAGGCACGATGGCTTAGGCAAGTCTTTAATACTGGGAAAATTTTATAAGTAACCTATTATAATTAAATTTAAAGCAAGGTCTTGTGGTCCCATGTTTAAACTATCCCACTCCAAGTCTCAAGTCTTGTAGTGGTTACAGCAAGTTTGGCCTAACTTTCAACAAAACATATCCTAAACTTCTGTGTACTTCGACAGATAACAACGATAGCTACAGTTTTTAACCCCCGACAAAAAGAGGGGTCTAAGTAGTATTACAGGGGGGTTAGCCAATACCTGATCGTTTTCGGTTCTTTGTAGAATTGCCAAACAAAATGTATGGATGTGACATAAGCGTTCGATACACCTTATATCATTTCCATACATTTTGTTTGGCGATTCCATAAGGAAGCGAAAACTTTTAGGTCTTCGCTAACCCCCCTGGTATTTCTGTTATGTCTGTACTGTGTAATCGTAGATTCCGAATAGACGACTGTTTTTCTAAACATATCAATTAAAAATCTGATGTTATCTAGTGTTTCAATAACCTGTTAATTACTTAAAAATTTGGATCTACTCACAATAAGATGCACTGGATATTATTCCTGAACTAATTACTCCATTTTTAAAAGCGGTAGCTGTGTTTAGCATTATTTTCTAAGCGTCTTCAAACGGCTGTTTTTGACCGTATAATCGGCTAATAGCAGCCTGGTGAGTCATGAACTCTCTTTACAGTTATCTAACCCGAGTACAAACAGTGATTCATGGCAGTACTGACCTCACAGTGTGTCTGGCTGACGTCGGTCATGTTCACCTTAAATATTCGGTCCCTGCAACAAAAAACAATACAATTTAAATTTCAATTATAACCCTTTAAACACACACAAAAAATGTCACCAAATGGGTCCATTGTTCCAGGACTTCCAGTAACATACAGAAACACTACTATATATCTATACTTCCTTCCATATCTTTAATTCTTTGTGTATCTTTAATCTTTATCATTTTTAAGTCGGTACCAGCTTTTACAATTTATTAGGCCCGTAATTATAGTCAGCGCTCAATACCGAAACAATCAAAAAATTTTGCCTAAGGCCTAAGAAATTGTAAAAGCTTGTTCCGAATTCAAAATATTAAAGATTGATTATGGGTAATGTTCAGGCTTAGGCCAATCCTTATAAAGCACTGTAGAGAATAACAATTATTTGTTATTTTTAAGTTCATCTATGTATAGTTTTTGCTGTGAAAATCTTTTTTATTTTTTGTTTAAAATTGATTTATTTTTATCTTTTAAGTTAACTGTAATTTTATTACACAGCCAGCTGTAGAAAATTGTGTATATTCATATCCCTCAATCGTTTCCTCATCTATTCCGATTATCAGGTCACAATGATTGATGAAATTAATGTAGTGGCATTTGCTTTGAGTTGTCCAGATAAAGCCGAAATTGCCGAATCGCCATCTATAAGGATTCATTAGTTCTGTACAGTACCTTCGTAACCTACAGAGTATACATTTGTCCAACTTTTTACTTTTATTTGTAGATACTTTAAGCTCTACAGAAAAAGTGAAAATCATTATTAATCCTATATATAAATTTCAAGGAATCCCTCATTTCCAGGAGAATCACATCATCAAATTAACACTTTTTGTGTAAATGGGAACACCCTTGGATAGTCTAACCCTAAGTAAAACCGAACCGAAAATTTAGGAAATCACTTCACAAACGGCAGAATAATCCGCAAACAAAATTTAAAAAAAGAATATAAATACGGGCGAATTGAGAAACCTACTTCTTTTTTAGGAGTCGATTAATAGAAATAAAAAGTTTGTTTGTTTTTTTTCTTTGTTTGTTTGAATGCGCTAATCTCAGTAGGTACTTGCCAGAATTAAAAAAAGTGTTGGTAGGTTAGGTTAGGTCCATTATTCAAGAAAGGCTTAGGCTATAAAACATCACGCTACGACCAATAGGAGCCGAGCAGTTATAGAAAAATCGGCCAACTGCGAGTTGGACTCGCGCACAAAGAGTTCCGTACCATCTTAAAGCAAACACAGGTAACTGTGTTATGTGTATGAAAGAACACCTTAATTATTAATTTTATTTGAATTTTATTACTCATTAGTAAAGTTTAAATACAAGTTTGTAGTGTTATGTGTATTTGTATTATGTGCCTATCAGTTGCCATTATTGTTATCAAGCACAAAATAGCACCGGTTCCGTACCGTACCCAAAGGGTTAAAACGGGACCCTATTACTAAGACTTTGATGTCTATCTGTCTGTCTGTCCGTCCGTCTGTATCTCAAGAATGGTAATAGCTAGCAAGTTAAATTTTGTACAGAATATATATATATATATATATATATCTCGCTCTCTTACTAAAATTGTCATTCAGAAATGTGTTTGTTAACTTGCTTGTTCTTCCTACACGCTCTAATAAAGCACCAATCTACTTGATTTTTGACAAACATTTAGTTGAAAGGGTGGTAGACTACTCATGTCACGTGAGCGAAGCCGCGGGCAAACGCTAGTATTCATATAAATTGCTTGCAACGGTAACTTCTTTACAAACACAACTTAAAACAATCGATTTAAAATTTTACGCTTAGAAAATGCCGCATAGGAAACATTTTCCTCGTTCTTAATTAAGCAACAATTTAAATTTGTAACTAAGACTTAGTTAACTACTCGAAATAAAATACTGTCGTGAATATATTTAGAAAATTCATGCTAATATGAATTATTATATAGCGGTTCTTTCTTTTGAAAGTTAATTAGTAACATTATCACGAAACATACAACTAACACGATAAGTTTTCCATTTAACAAGAAAACATTACAAGATTGTTATTTGCAGAGAGCTAAGTAAATAGGGGAGCTACTGAGCTATTATAAGGTTTTGTATTATTACTCCATCTAATTACGGATAAATATTTGAAATACCGTTTTGCGTTTACGTATAGAAATCAAAATAAAAAAAATCAAATCTTAAAGCTTCCTCGCTAGTTTTAAATGTGGTACAACACTATTTCAGGATATCTCCCTTTTGTATGATTACACAAAGTGGGGTATGTAAGTCAAAAGTACATGAAGCTGGTAAGTAAACACTAATTCTTTTTTAAATACAAAATAGACAGTAAAACGTATTAACAATGAAAGATGACACAATACTGCTGGGGTTAATGAACTCTAAGCTTTTAAAATTAGCTTCATACTTTTAACCCTTTTCATAAATTGTATATCGGCTGTTAGTTGATACAATTTAAAAATCAATAGGAGACAAATGTGGGTAATAATTGACATGAGCCCTACCCTGTGGGTTGTAAGCTTTACAATACCGTGGCTCACCCATACAAGTTACTAAGGTATACAATTAATGAATATTACGGCTAAATATAAAGTTAAATTGGAGCTTTTGTGTTGTATGTCATTGTCAAAGTATCAAAACTGTTTGGATGTATTATAAATTATCATACAATACAATATTTTATAGTGATCTATCATTGGACCCTTAGGCTTTGGTCAGTAACATTAACATGCTAAATATCCAAAAACACAAAACCCGACTGCAGAAACCATTGCAATTTAAACATCAAGTTATGTTTATTTCTAGAATGGCTATTCAAAACCCTTCATTGGCCGACTTCCAAAAACGAGGAGGTTATATGTTCGGCTGTGGATATATTTTTTTTATGTATGTCAACCATAGCTTCGCCGTTTGTGAACCGATTTTCAATATTTAGCATATGCTACTACAATATAAAATATATTCATAATCATCATCACTGGCATCACACCAGGCACAATTCATTATGATTCTATTATACCCTAGAACACCTCAAAATTTATAGGGAAATATGATTTTGGTTAAGATGATTTTGGTTTCATTATAAGTATTCTAATCGCTTAGCACCAAAAAGTAAGATTTTGTACCGACGTATACGTACCATGGTTCACAAGGTGCTAATGGAACTCCTTATTCCTTCAAGATACGCGTTTGGATATTTTGGCGCTGTTTTAAGAACCCAAAGTATACGCTACTAAGCTAATTATATCAATCGTCATCATCGTCATGGCTACTATGGCTTTATTCATCAACCCACCATTATTTAAGATAATTATTACGTCGCTTGTCGACTGATTTGTCAGTTTTAAAGCCGCCGATATTTGTCAACAACATTTTGTCGGTGAGCTAGATTATTATTAGCTTCACTTACAAGATACGTGTCGACGGAACAAGCCTGCTGGCGGCTAACGTGTGCAGTAGAGCGCTTTACAAATAGTAATATGCACGTTGTAACATAATATGTACGTATAGTACAAATAATAAAGTTTATTACGTATAGTACAAATAATAATTACTGATTTATATTCAAAACTAGTTATACCCCGCGGCGATACCCGTGGCTTAGTCGAGATTAAAAAGTACTCTATATGCTTAATACCAGCTAGCTCCATGCCAAATTTAATCAAATTCGTTCAGTCGCTTAAACGTAAAGAAGTAACAAACACCACACTCACAAATTCACAAAATTTTGAATTTATAATATTAGTAAGATAATATATTTGCCGTAAGGGAGCCATGCTTCGGCACGAATGAGCCAAAGTTTCGACGGCCTCACAGAAAACTGTTTTAAAACGGCGTTACCCAACCTCCCTAATCTCTATTCCCATTCCCAGGCGCGTGCGCTTCATACTGGCTGAAAAGCAGTTCGTTGCTTTCCATATAAACTTGGACGTTTTGTTTGTACAAAAGTCTTGTAGAAAAAAACAAAAACAATAAAAAAGAAAATAAAACGTATCAAATAATATTTATTCTTTAATAGTGCCTGTTTCAATCTTCATCATTTTAGAAGTCGGTACCAGTCAAAAATTTAAATTTAGACAAATCATGACATGTTAACTGGTACCGACTTTAAAATAATGAAGATTGTGTACAGAAATAGGCTGATGCCTCACTGAATTCTGAAATAGGGACTATTAAAGAATAAATATTATTTGATACTTTTTATTTTCTTTTTTATTAAATGTATAACTTTCTCGAAAATAGTAAAATATTAAAAGAAAATCAGTTTGGTTTTAAAAAGAAAACATCTACTATTCATGCCTGTTTCTCACTAATAAAAACCATGACAGAATGTCATAACTCAAAAACTCCTCTTGTTGCTATTTTTTTGGACATGACAAAAGCATTTGACTTTGTCTCACACAAAACCTTATTAAAAAAATTGCATACGTTGGGCATAAGAGGGGTAGCCCTCAAATGGATAAAAAGCTACTTATCTGAAAGGTATCAGTGTGTGGAAATAACAACTACAAAGAACAGAATGAGAACTATTTGTAGATCGATTTTCAAAAGAAATGATGTAGGTGTTCCGCAAGGCACGCTCTTGGGTCCTTTGCTATTTTTGGAATACATAAATGATTTGCCGGATGAAATCGAACATGAGACAATCTTATTTGCTGACGATACCACTGTTCTTATCAGAGGATCTAAGACAAATAAAAAAATAGAAAACGAAATAACTAAAACTCTAGGTTGTGCATCAAATTGGTTAAAACAAAACAACTTACAAATGAACTTAAGTAAAACAAAACTAATTCGATTCCAAACTCGTAAACAAAATACAAACTGTAAATTAAAAATAAGTTTTGATGATGCTGAATTACAAGAAACAGAATCGACGGAATTCTTAGGCCTAACTGTAGACTACTTATGCACATGGAAGGAACATATTAATAAAATTTGTATCAAACTAGAAAAGTATATGTTCGTACTAAGCAGTTTAAAAACTACAACATCGGTCAAAGCAGCTCTAATGGCGTACCATGGGTATGTTTCCTCTGTTCTTCGTTACGGTCTTGTCATATGGGGTAACTCCGTTAATATGCCCAGAGTATTCAAAATACAGAAAAAATATATCAGGTGTATAGCGAGCGCTAAATATTTTGAAACCTGCAAGCCACTTTTCAAAAAATATAAAATACTACCACTGCCTTGTCAGTATATTTTTGACGTTTGTGTTTTTGTACATAATAATTTAGACCGATACTTTACTACAAAATTTAGCATAGCAACAAAAAGCAGTCGAGATAAATACAAACTTGTCATACCTGACCAAAGACTCAACATTTGTAGCAGAAATGCGTATTGTATGTCTGTTCGAATCTATAATAAATTACCTAACTATTTTAAAGAACTATCTATAAAACAATATAAAAATAAACTCTTCATCTGGCTTCTGAGCAAAATGTACTACTCAGTTAAGGAGTTCTTTGAAGATAGTGATATTATTATAAATGAATAAATTACCTTAAATATGTAAATTAAATGTATAAGTAATCTATGTGACAAAATATTGTACTCAAACCTTATGTTATATTTTGCACGTTATTTATAATTGTAATTAATTTATTGAAAAAATAAAATCTCCTGACTTATTTTATAATTTGACCATATGATAATAATATAATCCAAATATTTTTAATTTTA
>JAOTAV010084902.1:0-12057 GCA_026546445.1 Cyclargus thomasi | reverse complement strand
ATCAGCCACCATCATGGTGAATATGGGACCTATTCGGAACAATACCCTATACAACAAAGCAAAAATTTTGAAAATCGTTTCACAAACGGCGGAGCTATGGTTGAACATACATAAAAAAAAAATAAAAAAAATATATCCACAGCCGAACATAATAACCTCCTCGTTTTTGGAAGTCGGTTAAAAACAGAACTTTGGCTTTTCACACCGCGGTACGAAACATTTGTTGGGTGAAACGCCTGAAACACCATTTTCAGCGAAAAACGACGTTTAATTTTTGCTCGATAACATTTGAGGCCGATCGTAAATAAATTAATTTGACGAATGTGCGTTGAATATGTACGTTGTACGTTGTTTTTCCAAAGCTTTCAACGCGCCATTGTGGAGCTTTTGTGCCATTTTGTTAGCAAACTATGTTCCCTAAAATTGAGTGCTATACATTGTTTTAAAATAAAATTGTCCGAGCAAAAAATTTCACATACCAAAAGGCCGTTGAAATTTTTAACCACGTTTATTTTATATCGTACAAAAGAAGCGATTTTTTAAGTATATGTTTTGATACAGTTTCGTATAAATATTAAACGTTTAATATGAAATCCTCAATTTTACCTAATATATATTACGTTTGTACGAAATTATAACTTGAATATGAAACCTTCCACGTGGAATTTAATAGTCGAGGCATATCTAATATGAAAAGTACTATCAGGGTATTTATTCATAGAAGTATGGGACCTGAGTAATTTGGTCGTGTCGTCAAGCCCAGTCGAAAGATTGCTTAGAGCTAGGCCTCACTAGTCACTAGTGCGTTGCGTAGCGTCGTCACTCGTCGTAACTGTTTACCGCGATCTACGGTGTGGTGTGGCATACCTGCTCAATGACACAATCAGGGAAGCTGAAATTGCGGATCAAGGTAATTTGGTCGCGTTTCGTCCAGCCAACCCAGCCGGCAAATCACGACTTACATAGAATAGACATACAGGTTGATAAAAAATGAAAAAAACTCACTAAAAGCAGAGGAAATCATCAATTCGTTGTCCCCTAATTTTTTCTTCAAAACTTTACCTAATTAGATTTTTTTTATAAAAAATTAAAAAAAAAAGGTCTAAACCGTGTTATTAGCTTAACTTTATGTAGATGTTTAAATAGAGCGGAAAATCTGGCGCCGTTTTTAAAAGTTTCTAAATGTTCATATCTCTGTTAATAATTAAATTACGAAAAAAAACTAGAGACATGCTAAGAGTAGCCATAGATATTCATGAAAATAAAAGCGACCAAGTACGAGTAGGACTCGCGCACGAAGGGTTCCGTACCATATTAGAGCAATCATAGTGAAAATTTGTGTTTTTTGTACAAGTACCCACATAAATTACTATTTTGATTAAATTTTATGACTCGTTAGTAAAGTATTTTGTAAAAATTTTCATTATATCGAGCAAAAAAAGCACGTTTCGTGTATGACAGCCCCTCTTATTAATTAAATTTATTTTGGTTTTAGTATTTTTATAGCGATATATCTGTGAAAATTTCATCTCTCTAGTTCTTACCGTTCTTGTGATACAGCTTGGAGACAGACAGACAGATAAACATCGAAGTCTCGAGTCCCGTTTTTATCCTTTGTTTATAACTGTACCGGCATTATCCAGGGAGGAAACAGGAGACAACGTTTAAATGGAAAAAAACCCTAGTGTGTCCTCTTAAGAGCAACAAATCTGTTTATTTTTTTCATTAGCTGTTGTAAATATATTATATTTCCATAAATCCCAGATGCCATAATATTTCGTAGGCTGGGATCGTAATTTAGGTAAAAAAATAGATTCAGACAAAGCGGTGTGATTCATCATAGATAATTCATTTGTCTGTCCTGCGGTATATTCATCAAACATCGAGCACGGCTTAGCTCTGTGAGTTATTTCCATAAACATCAATGAATTGAAAATCGCCAAAGAATTTATGAATTTGAAGGGAAATCTGATTTTATAATGGCTACTATTGTAATATAAGCTATTGGATACTCAAATTATTTAAATAAAATTAAAAGGCAAAAGCGCCTCTGTCTCTTATCTCTCTACGTCCATAGCACCCAAGCACATATTTTACTATTTGATCAAGAGATTACTTTTAGTAAGTTAACGCATGTTGCATCATATTGTAGATATATTTTTTTATTATATGTATTCAATAATAATCCATACCAATATTACAAATGGAAAAGTTCGTCCTTTCTTCACCCTCTAACGAAGCAACCAATCGACTTGATTTTTGCCATAAACGTAGTTGAAAGGATAGAGAGTAAAACAGGCTACTTTCGGTCTTATAAAAACATCAACTCAAAATATTCGTATTTCAACGTTATGTCTGTATGTCATCGAGCAGTATAACTGCGTACATTATACGTATCTTGCATCTTATCCATTTAGGATTGAGAGATATACTCCAATTTCAATACTGACCAGTTTACATTACGGTGGTACATTCAGTCCCCCAGAATCCGTCCAGCCACAGATAATGGTCCCTGGTTGCGAATTTGCATTTGCAAGATGTCTGTAAAGGCCCGATAGTATTGGCATATGTCTCTGTCCCTAAATGCTCCTCGCATATGACACATTCGATGGGAATCCAGTTATTTCAATGTGATCCTAAAGGATATATACAGGTTGTAACTAAATTAAGTGATAAAACTTTAAGGATGGAATCACAAAAAAATATGTCGCTTTCAGCGCTGCTACTTTCACAGTGAACTTTCTATATGGGGGACACATACGATTCTTAAAGTTTTATCCCTTACTTTTGTTACACCCTATATAATTGGAGATTGGAAGATTAACAAAGTTTTAGATGGAGACTCTTGTAGGCTCTCATAAAATTTGTTGCATAGAAATTGGAAATCGCCCAATGGTATTTTCACAATATTTACGTTGAATTGCAAAATGCAAAATGCTAATCAGAATTATTTTTGTCTATGTACAATCAGAGAAGTTAAAACAGATACAGATCGTGGATCTAAGTAATTTGGTCGGGTTATGTCAAACTCAGCCGACAGATCACGAGTTACAAAGAAATTACATATTCCGACCAAATGAAGTAAATCCTTCAACTGGCTTGTTTCAATTTCCCCCATTATACCTTAAAACAGAATCTAATAATAGATGTAACCTATTATTAAATTTAAATTAGTAGGTACTGAGGGTCTGCTTACCGTTAAAGTTTCTGTTAAGCTTTTTTGACACATTCTCCATACAACATCTGTCAAATAAAGTTGTGGATAGACTATCTGTAAGCGGTGAAAGAGGCCCTAACTCTTGTAAGTTTTCTTCGTTACTGAAGTAAATAGGATTTAATATTAAGAAGCTGTTGTATAACCTATTCAAGTTGCTTTAGATCCAGGTGCAACTACCCTAAAAGGTCACTTCGCAATATTGCTAACAGCCTCTAACAAAGTGATTTCACAATCAATTTCAATTGATTTTGAAGTAACTTTTTTATCGAAACTATTCTTTTAAACTTCTTAACAATATGTACCAAACCGAATTGTAGAGCAATTCCTTTGCAATATTGATATTACTACTTTTTAACTTTTTAAGTCCCCTGGGTATAATTCTCAGAAATATTTTGTGAAAAGGATGAAATATTTCGAGTTTAAAGCGCTGAGAATACAACAAACTGTGCTTTTTTTTCGCTCGAAAAAGCTCACACTCGACATTTTATACGAGTGTGAACTTTTTCTCACATCCTAAGAATTGCCCCCCAGGTCTTAAAAATATTGTCCCGAATCTATGATATATTTTTCGACATTTTAAAAATGGTCGAATGTTTTGAGATTGTTTGATTTCTATCCAATGTCGCTTATCCCTATAGTATACTATGTTAACGCAACTAAGCGACCCCAGAATAAATAGTGGTAAAGTCAGGTTGGCAATACTGGGCTAGTTGCATAGATTAAAATAATATGTAGCGGTACCCACATTAAGCGTAATAATCCTACATCGCGCTATCGAAGTTTTCGAAACATGACGGTATATATACGACAGCTGAAATGTATCACGTGGGCTTCGGCCTGACCGAGTATAACACCTCTCTCGGTCGGAAGATCTTCCTTTGGCCACCACGTTCATTCCCACAAATATTTGACGTCATTTTTATGACGCCATTTTTAACATTAACTTGTAATCTTGTACGATAACATTTTTATAGAAGCAGTCTGAGTCTTTTTTTTGGGAAATCACTATGCCTGGAGCGTACTAACCAACTACTCAGAAACACCATGTTAATATTATTAAGAATAATAATATTATTATTATTACGTAATAATACATACGCTTCAGACATACCTGAGTTGTTCAAGGAGTGTAAATGAAACGAAAAATGTGATTTTCATATGGAAATAAATATATTTCCATATGAAAATCACATTTTCGCACATGGTATATGCGAAACATAACAACTGTTTTCGCATATACCTCACTTACTTTTGTACAGTTCATCAACGCAATCGGTGCTTGAAACAATTTAATTGATATCAAATTACCAAAATTAATTAAGTACTATTTAACATCGGATTCAAATCGTAATGCTATTATTGGATTATTCTTAAATGAATTGAACGGACTATTCAAATTTTATCATTGTTATTATTAACGAAAACATATAACAATACAAAATTTATACATTCCAGGAAGTAAATAATAAATTCCAGCTTTATTTTAGCAATAGGAAGAGGGCTACAGCGATTTTAAGGTTATAAAAAGAATCTTCTTTGAAAATATTGATAAAGTTTTGTATTTTTTCCCCCATGAACTGCGGGTAGCTCCGCGGGGCACATTTAGTCTTTAATATTTCAGAATCCTGCGCAGTTCTGTTGGCACTATATTGCCACCAATATCAAAGTGAAATTCGTCTCAGCTCGTCGTAAAATAAAATTCTCCGTTCATTGATTTTCTCTCCTCTTTTTAAAATTGAATCCAATCCACGTCATTCGATAGCTGGGACGTAATAATATTTATTCCTGCGAAATGCTCAGGAATTTGTATTTAGGGAAATGTTGACAATTCTCTGACGTCGGGGGTGGTTAGAGAGAAAAACATTTAAAGGAATCAGCGAATTCTCGGGACAAACTGGAAAGAAACGTCCCAAGAGATATTTATCGGTGAATTATTCCACCGACAAAACAATGTCTGGGTGGGGATGTCGTAAAGAGAGAATGAAGAAAGTCGATAATCTGAAGTGCCTTCCACGTAAGGGACCATCCATAAAATACGTCACACCAATTTTCCAATTTTTTGGCCCCTAACCACCGGGCCCTTATCAGAGGTAGTCACATGTCTGAACCCCCCCCCCCCCCACATGAGAGGGGAAAGTCACTATTGTGATGATTACTGAACTCCGCCCAAGCGACTGAAGCGATTTTGCTGAAATTTGGTGTTGAGATACTTTGCGTCCTGAACATAGGATACTTTTTATCCTAGAAAAATGTACGGTTCTTATATTATTAAAGCTAGCCGCAATGTAAGCTATTACTCACCTTGTTATAAATCATAATGTACATAGTTATTTATGACAAAATGACATAAATCGGCTAAGTACTGTTTTGACCCATTCGCAACAAACTTACAAAATATCAGTACTTAAAGCGTAAGATGTGAGATGAATCATTTATCTCATAAGAGTATTCAATTATAAAAAAAATTTTCATTAAAATCTCCTAAGTAGTGCCGATGATTGATTAACAAGCATCCAAGACACAAACTTTTCCTATAGTAAGAATAGCGTGAAGTGTGATAGATTACTTTATGATTTCTTTTTAGTAAACTAGAATAGATACCTATTTCCAAAGGTTTTCTAACTCGGTTTGACATAAACCAGCTGAACTCCTATACTGTTAGACTTACCCGATCGCATACCTACATTTTCCGTGTAATATATCCTAATGCAGAACATTATATTAAAAAATTACGTATTCCGGTGGTTTCCCAATGCTTTCTGACACTCGAAACATTAAATCAGTATAAAATACGTTAACTAGCACACACGTTCACTTTTTACCCGCACGCAACGAATTCCAAATTCAATATATTCTCGAGTCCGAATGCGGGAAACTTTAGAAACGTAATAGTTATACGGAATACGTACGTTTGTGGTCAGCCATACTCGGAAAACAAATGTCAGTGATTTTCCGATATATAAAGTTTATATATTTAAGTAATTTAGGCAAAAAAAAACTAACTTCTGGTATCATAAAGGTAATTATTTTATTTTTAAAACTTTCACCATAC
This sequence comes from Cyclargus thomasi, assembly GCA_026546445.1. Lineage (NCBI taxonomy): Eukaryota > Metazoa > Arthropoda > Insecta > Lepidoptera > Lycaenidae > Cyclargus > Cyclargus thomasi. Next base: position 5,788 of record JAOTAV010084902.1, on the reverse strand, counting down.
ATGCTAGAGGTGGCGTAGAATACGAACCAATGTTACTTTCAGTAATAAATATTACAGTTAATTGGCACATTATATTTTACATTTTTAATTATAAAGGTCTTAAATAGTTCCTTTCTAGTCTTAAAAGTAGACATTTAAATAATATGCCTATCCTTTCATTACCATAAAAATTAAAATACAAACTTATTGGATAATGATGTTGTTACTAAATATTTTCACATAATATACCTGTCTTTTTAAGTTTAATAATATATTTTATTCATTATAATTAAAACTAAATGACATAAATCATTTATAACTTACGTTTCACTTGTCTAATAATATTATTCTTATAAGTAAAACATTTTATTTATAGTCTTGTGCCGTACTACATTTTGTAACTAATTAGTTTGTTTTCATTTACTTTCATTAGACAAACATGCCATGTCGTTACTGTTATATTATTTACACAATATGTATTTCGAATTCCTTTACTCGTAAACAATTTTACGATTTTCATCTCTCACTTTACCTACCTATTTTTATCCACTCGCCATTCGTAAATTCCATAACAATTCCATTATTTTGCAATAATTCCATTTCCTTCCTATTTTATATCTAATGAGATCCATACAAATTATAAAAAATACTACAATTTGGCACACTATCGAGTACCCAATTTGAACATAACGTTATGCATACTAATTGATCAGTCATCTTTAATTTACTAAATACAAACGTCATATTTAATTCTATTTAGTGCGATAGAATAAAACGATCCTTCAAAGTAAAGCCGTCAAAGACCTTAAACTCTTTGGGCCTCCTTGTCTTTTGCCGGTGTAAACACACATCGACGCACCGCGCCACCCTCTCGTCGACAATTCGGAACGTGGTGGAAAACATCGGGCAAGGTCTCCCCTTCAGAATTTATAATCGTCTCCTCGGTTAAATCTCGACTTTCATCTCGTCAAGATCTTTGAAGAAATTCAGCCGTTAATACCTTTTGAGTGTTCCCTTTTAAAATCTTTTCGTGGTGCTTCAGCCGATGAACGATTTCATCGTGGAGGACGTTGAAGCACATCGCCGTTAGCGCGAGCCCGGTTATGATGTAAATGGAACAAAACCAAACCGTTCCGGAAGACGCAGCGTTTTTGTAGGTCAGCCCAGGAGCCAGGTGCCCGAAGCCTATGGTGCTCAAACTCATGAAGCAAAAGTAAATACCGTCAATCACGCTCCATCCCTCCAAGTGATACAGCACCAGCGCACCGAAAAATATATACGTGAAAATAGACGCGAGACATAGGCAGATGGGAGCCAGAATCGAAAATCCACTTAGAGAAACTTTGGAATCTGTGTCCGCGCAGCTCATCGAATCGCAGTCACGTAGGAAGTTGAGCCCCTGAGTCTTATCTTTGTAGGAGTTAGTGTAGCTGTTGGCCTGCGACGCGGATATGATCGTGCCAGACGGGGATCGGACGTAATACGGCTCCTGGAGATGTAGAGCGTGGGATTTATACTCGTCTGGTCGTCTGTTCTTTTCCTCCTTCCTGTCCTTCATTATGATCGACTCGTTCAAGCAGCAATACCCGCATTTGACGCAGAGACAACAGCAGACCGCTCTGCTGAAGGCGCCGCGAGCGAGCCTCGATAAGAGTGCTCCAACCACAGATAAATACAGAAGCGTCAACGGAATACCGATTACCGCGTAACCGATTGTAACCGCCTTGCCTAGCGCCGTCTTCGGTGCCACGCTGCCATAACCTGAAATGTCATTGTTCATTTAATAACGGAAATGATGAGTCAGTGAGATGAGATTTCGATTTCTAAGAACAATAAATCCCCGACTCTTTGTCTATACCTTGTTCCGAGAAAGTAATAAAATCGAATTGTTATTTTTAACAACTCAGTCAACGTTTTCCTGAAACGGCAATCACTTAGCGGAGTATCTAAAGTAATAATATTTTTTAATAACTTTACCGAGTATTGTAGAAAATCAGCAAAAATTTATTTTGAGTCATTCGTGTGGCCATTAGCTAATGAGTTTAAAGTTCCGAGTAGAAAATTACCTTACCTATAGTAGTTAAAACTGTAAGCGAGTACAGGAAAGCTTTAGCGAAATTCCATTCATATTCGTCCTGTAATCCCGGGGACGACTCTAACGCTCTGACGTCACCGTGTTGTTCAGAGAGATCGGCCGTGACTCTCGCCACCAGCTTCTCTTGAAATTTTGATATTTCGTGCGCAGCGAGCCTCGTCCAATTCTCTTTGTAAAGAATGTTTAACGAGACCGTTATTTCCCATATGCTCTCGACGGTTTGCGACCTCAATTCCGCCGTCGCCTGCGCTATAGTGTTGTTAGCTTTCGGCGTTATAGGCTTCTTGCTGAGATTCGCTTGATATGATGTCGTCGCTAACGTTTTCTGGTGTACTTTAGCCGCGCTACCCTCTATGGCCAGGAATATGAACGCCCCGACGGACGTGTAAATTATTAGAATTATGAAAATCCCCGCGTTGGTAACGCAGCCGGCGATCAGGCTCTTCTTTTTGCTTTTCTTTGTTTTAACGCAGAGGCAACAGGTCGTGATGACTTCGTCGTAGTTTTCTGTTTTGCCGTTTTTCTTGTGTTTCCCGTGCACGCCATGTTTTTTGTTTTTATCCATGTTAGCCTCGATTCGATCCTCTTTTCATTGTCCGTTCGATGTCGACATCGTTTCGAATCTGAAACAAGAGTATTATTTAATTTCTAGAATATGAAATTTCGTTAAGACATAACGATCTAGGATCCACGTATCTAATAATAATCGCATTACCTAAGTTCTAAGACTAATTTATCTAAGACTGAGTCGACTTTTGAAGTGAAATTTCTTGAAAATTATCTGGAGTGTACTTGAAGTTTGCTCTACGTAGTTCGAGGTAATGGTACTCAGGAACATTAGTTATACATTGCACAAATTCAGCCGCTACATTAGTTTCAGATGTAATATCGATTCCCGACTCCACCTCCAGAGTATTATCGGAGACCGGAGTTGCGACGGAGATTAATCTAACCTTAATTAGTATGCAATGAGTCACGTATGGGTATTAATTACATGTTCTTGAATTTGGGCATAAATACTTCAAATTCTAATTAGCGAATGTTCATACGTGCACAGCCTATAGCTTTTGTCTCTTTATAGTTTTTTTTTTATTACGTATAATAATGACATGAATAAGCAATAGAACGAGCTAAATGTCCATGGATGGATGGATTTTAACGTAAGAGGTATCGTAGATTCGTCTTGATAGCGCAAGTGATACTGGGTACATTAAAAATTAAAAAAAACAAAATGGCCGATTTTCAGACGCGTTTACGGTCGAATGTGAAAGAAAAACTCGCACTCACATTCTGAAGACAAATAGACTTTCAACATTTCGAAAAGCTATCGCTACCTTCCCTTAGTTGCTTCTAAGCTGTTAGTAAATACTGTGTGCTCTTAGTAAATACAAGATAGCCGTATTTACTAAGAGCATGATAAAAAAAATTTGAGATGCTGTTTACATTAATAAAGAGATTTTTATGAATGTAAATCTTAAATTTTTTTTCTTCACGTTCTTAAGTCTAAAGTGCTGACGTTTTTTATTATTTTTTTTTGTAATGACAAATTTTATGACGTCTATAGACTTTATGCCCATATCCTTTTTAGTCGATTTACAATTTTATTTTGTTAGCATCAAGGCCATAGAGAAATTAGTTGGTCTATGATTAAGGCCATCACGTTGTAGGCAACAAAAGCGCTGACTATTAATACGGGTCTTTGTTCGCTAAAAGAAAAAAAAGTTTGTGAATTGCATGGGCAAGCGTCCTAGTAAAATGAGTTAGTTCATACGAAGCACAAAAAAAACGCTTTTTTTAATATAAAGGACAACAACTTTAAGTATTATCACTTACTTTTGCTACCCCGTATAATTTGTACCACTAATTCTATCTTACAAACGCATAACATTCCAGCTAAAGCGGCATTAGCATGCACAGCGAAGTGGTATTATGAGGCAGTGAATTTTAATACCAGACAAGTTTCATTACAAACTGCTATCTAGTAACAATGCTGGGGGAACTTTTGTAACATATGTCTATGTTTTTCCTCCAGTGTCGGGGAACTAATCGGGAACTTCTGCAGATTCCATAAACTCGGAATGGGGTTTACAAGTTGTATCTTCATGAAGTGATTTCTTGCGGTGTGGCCCCTTGATATGTTGCGAACTTGGACATTACGTGTTAATACTGAATAAGAACAAGTACTGTGGGTTTGTGTTTGTTATTTTTTCAGTTTACTTTCCATTCGAATACATTTAGTTTATTCTCCATTCGAATAAGTCTAAACTAATTTAACCAAATTAACCCGACGCAAACACATAGTAGCAGAGCCCAAGAGGAGGAGGAGAGTCAGATTATGCTTGTGTAGGATTCTACATGTCTTTGAGTATCATGATGTAGAAATCAGATTTCTAGGACAGCGGGTTGGGAAAAAGTTATTTTTTAAGTTATGAAATGTCATCCAAACTGACAGATTCAGTTAGAGAGTGTTGAAAATACACCAAAGCACTAATGATTTTGAATTGAATTCAAATGTAAGGTAAGCCTGCAATAACATAGAACAACAGAGTCTCATATTTTCCTAAGCAAGTTTCCTAGATATTTTATGTCACACTTGACGAAATGTTTTAGGCCTTGCCGTCTTAAACTGTGTAATAAATGTTCCATATAAAGATACATTTCTCAATAATTTTATTTTTATAACATTTAAATAGCTGTAGCGTCTTAAACCACGCTCGAGTTTCTACAAAAACAGCACTCTCACCTTCCCAGCTAATAGGGGTGCTTTATGCTCAAAAGGTATGTGTGTCTATTTGTCTGTCTGTATCTTAGATCCCAAAGGATTCTTTCTGTCTTATGATGATTTATGAGGATGAGACATGTTTGATGAAAAACTGTTAAGACGTTTAAAATTTGTAGTCACATCTACAGTAGAGCCTGTTCGGATTTCGTACACATTACCTGCTATTGGTAAACCTAATATTCCCAGCACTCTAGTAGAGTACTACCAGGAATCTTTGCTTCACCGCTCTTGGATAACATAGTCTATTGTTATTCGAGATTAGGAGCACGCCTATTGACAAAGCCTATGTAAAGGCAAACGCATGCGGAAACAAAGGAGAATTATATTAAGCATAGTGCTTGGAGTCATGATCAATGCAGACCACTCACAGCTCAATTAGAACGGACAGCTGAGACTGTCCGGCATTATCCATCGAATTATGGACACTATGCTCGGAATAGCGAATACTGTGACAATTGAGGAATATTGGCCGTGTTTGGTACCTTTTTTGCATGGTGCATACGCGCGCAAGATCTCTTAAACGCGTGTTAAACACAAGAGTTGCCATGACAAAGTCACAAAAAGTTGTTTGTAACTGGTTACCTGTCAAGTTGTAAGCAATTATAGTCGGCGTTGCCATGACATTATGTGAGCTTGACATGCGCATAAGAGAGTTGTGCGTGCCAAAAAAATGCTAGCGAACACGGCCATAATAACAGCAAATAGCCAGATAGTATAGATAGAATGAATTGAATGATAGAATTAATTTCCACCAAGAACTAACAACATAATCAACAGAGAATATGCATGATTTTTTTTATTATTTAATTAAATAAATCTTACGTTATTGAAAAACGATGTAGTCCAATCAGTTTCTTGATAAAATTGATAACAACAAAGTTACAAGCCTTTAAAGTAGTCAGTTAGAAAGAGAGATCCGATATTAATTGTGA
>JAOTAV010084881.1:0-12061 GCA_026546445.1 Cyclargus thomasi | reverse complement strand
CTGTAACACAAGTCCCTCGGGTACTTAGCACAGGGCCAGACTGACGTGGTGTGAAGCGTCCATAGATATATTATTATTATTATAATAATAATAATCTTTATTGAACATAAACAATTTTTACAAGCTCCTATGAAGGCTCTCACCCCCAAACTAAGCTATGCCTATAAAAAATCTAAAATTATTTCACCATTACAAATTAGTAAGCGCCCAGTAAAGTCGGCAGTTTTGTCTAAACGAGCCAGAAGTACTAGCTTGCCAGCTTACTGACAGCTAGCTTTCCTAGCTTGAAAAACTAGCTGCGTGTATCCCGTGCCAAACATTTTACCCATCACAAAAGTAAAGAAACTTAGAGCAATTCTGTCACGCGTATTTGAACTTTATGTGTACAAGTTAAGGTGCACAATCGATAAGCAGATGTAATTGATACGTTCAATATTAGCAACTTTGAATCAATCAAATGAATTCATTGAATGTATTGACCGAACAATCTGCAGCTCCTCTTTGTGAGTATACAATATTGTGATACTCGTTGAATGCATCATTTTCCATTTGAAAGTTCAAATATTATAGACCGGAGTTTTGTAGCCCTATTCTGTTACTTGAAAACGATATTGAGACGCCAATTTCTAAATTCGATCTAGGAAATCTACGCTCAAACGGTACAATAAAATATTTGAATAAAACTGAAAACGGACATCCTAATCAACCAATGATATCTCACGTTTGAAAGAGTGAGATGCAGCACTCTGTTCGTTTGAGTCTGAAAACGGTTTCGGAGAACGGCTCCAGATCTCAGTACCAAATCTTAGACTTAGCGGTATCCTAGATGCCACAGTAAAAACAAACCGCAGTGCAACCATCTTTACATTTCTCCGATTCTTTCAGCACGTTCGCTCGCTCTCGCACGAATTTCCAGAATATGGCGGAGTAGGTCTACAGCATATACTCGTATGTATTGTGGTAATACAATATCTTGCAACTCAAATTGTTCGAATGCAACGTTCGTAACGTAATCCTCCTAGTCACGACTTAGCCAAGGTCTTTAATAGATAACTAGAAATACATTAAAAAATCTAATTTTGTGGTGAGTCATTCATAAGAACTATTATTTAGTAGTACCGGGGAGCCGAGAAAAAAATGGAATCGGAATTTTTAAAAAAATCCCGCCATTTTGAGACAGACGAGTCCTAATTCCCAGCGTATCGTTTTTTTTTCTATGCCTAACCAGAAACCGTTGTAATAAGGTAATTTGGGTAAAGGTTAGCTAACCTAACCTACAATATAATGGTATACCTACAATATAATATGTACAATGCTGAATGCCTACATAATATGTTTTAATTGTTCAACGAAGACAAATCTTGGTATGAAATCGTCAATCTTCTTGGCCGGTTTTAAATTTTTTTTCGCCCAAGCGCTTTTCATTTCCTAATATGTTGTTAGCCAACAACGATTTAGAATACGTTATATAGAATACTCCCTTCAAAACCACAGGAGGCGTACATAGCTCGAAACAAACTTACATTTCGGCTAAGCGCGTCAATCGAATGCCGTTGAACGCAATAAAGAGAACAGGCCAATTAACGGCATTCTACACATACATACATACATACATACATACGTACATTGTATATATTGTATAACATATTTAATAAGCATCTACCTACACTGTAACGTGTAATTAGGTCGTGACATTTGTTGTAAGCGTCTATATGATGCTTGAAAAGTATACAGTAGGTATGTTTTTATATACCGACACATTTTTTTTGTGAGTTGGTTAGGAGGCCTATAAATTATAAATTGTGTCCGCCTAGTTCTTACGATCTATTTTTCTAGAGGTTTCTTAATAGTCGAAAATTACAAACATAATGTTATCAACAATAGTGTACTGTACAATGTTTGTTAAGTAAGTCGATCGAAAATAATATGATAATCACCAATCATTGCCGATTATATATCGGTTCTTCAAAAGGACGTACAAAATAATGCACATTGGACTCTTAACAATGATACATGTTAACGAATCACACTATCTCAATAGTAGCACCTTAATCGGGTCGCACGGTAACGCGTCAGCCAAGTCTCGGCTTAAAAAAATGAAGACAGCAATTTTAACAATACAATTCTGTCCACTTGGCGAATTTTAGGGGGTCCAAGTGTCGCTAGCCGTGCTTTTTAATTACGAGAGTATTGACCCACTTTCTGTAAACGACCCGAATGGCAATCGAACCGCGTCGTATCAAATTCTACTTATCTCGAAGGTGAGGTTAGTCATAACAGAGCATTACGCAGATACAATGTTGTTGTTTTAACAACTTTAAAATGATCTCAAAATTAAATTAAAAAGTTAGTAACTTTTAGTAGGTTAGTCATAACATATTATTATAGGTCTTTACTATATTATTTTGCTTAAGGCGCGATGCAGATAAGAGTTTCTTGGATTTTGTCGCCAGGATTTAGTAATTTTAGTGTTATTGTTGATTGGTTAACGTGTCCTTCTTTACCCCAGACCAACCGAACGCTGAGAAAATTATATGCTTTTCCGAGAAGTACTGATGAAGATTCGCTTTATATAGGAACATCCATTTCCATACAAACGCAAACGAAATTCCCTTTCCGTTAAGTTCAAATGTCATTCGTCTACTTCATTTTGCATCAGGTTTTCTTAAATTGCGCAAAACAATTACGCCAGATGCAGATAGCTCCGCTAAAAATAATGCACAACCACAATTAACATTCGACCTTTAGCGACCTCGTTTTGTGGGCCACGAAAAAGTCGCAAGACAATAGAGTGTTCTCGCGTCAATCAGCTCTGACTAGCGACAGTGTGGGCACTATAATACTAACAAATGGTATTGCGACTTGGCCGTATTATCGAAATAGATAACAACAATTCGCCCACCACTGCGACTCTTTTGTCGCCAGGATCAAATAGTAATTAATAACGAAAACCCTTTAGTATAATCACGGAAGTGTCCGAGGGACAACCTATGGATGGTGTCTCCTGCGGGGCTAAGATAAGCCGTCGTGATAATTTTGTATACACGTTTTCTCGACGTTTTCTGGTTTATATCATCATCGCTATAGACCCTAACAGGACAATTTTTTTTTCTCGTGTTTGTCGATAATAATTATTATGTTTTGTTTTTAATCAGTGCTTTTTTTTTCTACGAACCTTTACATTACAACACATTTTTATCGAGTTTTGTCGAGATTTTAATATTATTTTGAGACTATGATTTTTTCGGTGCTAGTCTACGAACGAGCAATTTGTCTCTCGACGTACGCATGTTACGAAGTAGAGATAAATGTCGATATCGGCTATTTTGACAACGATCGGGAGAGAGAGAGAGATATCACGTTGGTGTATCGTAGGCCTCATGCTTAGGGCACCTTGAGCTCCCACGTAAGGATACCTCGCGATCTTTACAAGAACGGACGAATGTTCTTAAAAAGTTAAAATACTGTTAATACAATCGTGGTGTGGACTTGTCAAACACCGCAAAGAGCTTGGCGGTGTAGACAAGGCAGACGCGTGGTTGCCGGCCATAAACCAAATAAGTAAATGAGCAAGCAGGAACATAAAACAGGGTGGCGCAGTCATAAAAAGTGTCATAGAGACAAACAAGAACAGATTTGAATAAATATTTGCAGTGTCCATGTTCCTATAGTCTACAAAGAACTATGCAAGTTGCAACTTGGCTACTAACTAAACTAAAAAAATATACCTTCTCAACTCTCAACCCCAACACTGAAAACTAACACACTAACACATAACCTCCTCCACCCTTTGAGAGCGTTCGTGGCTTAATAGGTAAGACCTTTGGTTCGCACTTGATAGGGTGCAGATTCGAACCCCGGTGGAGGCGTGTACCAATGAGACATTTTCCGATCTTAAATATATAATACCGATGCTCATTGCCGTGGGAGAGCCATGCTTTGGCACGAATGGGTCGGCTCGTTAGTCGGAGTGACACTACGGCCTCACTGAAAACTGGCGTTGTGCTGTATTTCGTTCAGTGAGTGAGTTTACCGGTGGCCCAACTTCCCTAATCTATTCCCATTCCCCATTCCCTCATAAATGGCCGGCAACGCCAATGGGCAACGGCAGTTGCTTTCTATCTGGTAACCCGTCTGCACGTTTCCCCCCTAATTATAATATCATAAAAAAAAGGTAGGTTAAAAAGAATCACCGTCATGCGCAATCACGGTTACCGCAACAGTTTATTCTTAAACGGCATTGGATGAGATTAGTGGCGTCGGTTAACTCGTGACTAACGCGAGTGGGTGAGTCCTTGGGTCACATTTCGGCGCTCCCGGGACGAACCGCAATCAGCTGGGGCACTTACATTATGTATACAAATATGACGTATTGTGAAAGTGTGTCTGTACGTCTGTTATCGTGCGCACGCGATGGGCCGCGGATCGTGTGGATCTTGGATAATTACATAGAGTTACTCTGAGACAACATCTGAACATGAAACATCGCTGAATGCCGACCTTCGACGACCTATGTGGCTCAGTTGGTAAGCACGTGCGGGTTAGATTCACGCCGACGGAGCAAAAAGTTCGATGTTCCTGGGTCTTGGATGTGTATAAAAAATATGTGTATCATATAATAGAAAAATCTTAAATACAATAAACTCCAGTCTCAAAATTAAAAGCTACGTACAATTCAAACAAATCATACTTAAGGCCATCACAAACTCGCGTTGTGAATTTTCATTAAAAAGTGCATCAATTACCCGACTCCCGCGGATAATGGAGTGCATTAAAATACTTTGTTTATTAAAAAAATGCAGCCTTGTCGTGTCGTGAGTTTGAACAATGAAGTATGGTTATAACCTGCTTACCTACATCTAGTAATAAAAACGTTTAGGGAAATAGAAGATATAAATTTTCAACATAATCACGTAAAAAAACCAATATTTTAGGAACATTATGTGTTTCCAAAATTAAAAATAGTTTTAAATAAGCATATGCCAAAAATTAAGTCAGTAGGGCGTTAAGGAAAGACAAACGAACACACTTTTTCATTTATATTATCAGTATAGATATGAAGTTTTCACCCAGCTTCACGGTTCGAGTCATAGTTGTATTCAATTATTCCACATACATAGGAAACAATTAACAACAATATCTAGTTCTGAAACGTCATCGTAAATCAACACGCGGGTAAAAGTGCGCGCCCGTTAACCACCGACAGACCAAACTGCACCGTATCTCGCTACCATTAGTGCTGTAATTACAACGCCACTCGCTGCTGTAATGTCATATAGCATACAATGTAGACGTTTGTTCCACTTTACGTCAAACTATATTGCCACATCTGCGGTCATCTCGCGTTAACAATGTGAACATTTCAGAGCACCCAACTCGAAGCAAATAAACTATAAGTATCCGCCATCTTCTGAACCACCGTCGAACGACAAAAAACTCGGATGTTCGGCCGAAATATTGTTGTTTCCTAGTAAAAAGTTGGTACGAGATGTATGTATTTTTTTCATATTTAACAGTATTACAAATATTATTTTTTTTAACGGGCATTGGCCCAACACACATTCACACCACTGTATCTCCTGTGTCGCCAGGATCGACAGCGGTATCCAACCACGAAAACCCTTTGAAGTAATCTCAGGGAGCCCGAGGGGCGTGTTACAGCTGTCTTAGGACCCACAACGACATTTCTCAGAAGAATATAAGAGGAGTAGGAAGTATTCAATTTCCTTACCATACAAAGCGGGAGACAGCACATAGTTGCAATGACCGAAAGTCAAAGAACTTAAGGAGGAACACCACGGGAATAAAAGTATTTTAATATTTGTGACTACTATTCTAGAGCTAGGTTAGTATTGTGGCAAAACCTTCCTAACGCTATCCACGAGATCACCGTAGTATGTGACGCCAAATTTAAAATGTAGGTTGTTGAGCATTACAAGTAATATTCCCTATTTTTTTTCTCAATAAGAATTTGTAAAGATCTTAACAGCTCTGTTCCTTGAAATCATATTGGATTTTGTTATCATTTATACCGTATGTTAAGCAAGTTCCTTGCTTTCGTGTTGAAGTAATTGGTCCTCAATTGGACCCTTACATTACAAAATGACCGAATGATTTTGTTCGTACTTTTTTCAAAAACTCCTAAAATCGGTTAACAAACAACTAAGAGACGTAACTATATATAGTAAATACGTATTAAATTACGTTTGACGTACTTACTAAAACAAATATTACCAGACTCGAAACAATCAACGAAATTTGCGCTGGGAAAATAGGTTATCAACCTTTATCTGATAAGGAATTGCTATGATAAGCTAAGGAGAGCGAATTACGAAACCAGAACAAACTTGTAAATAAATAGATACTAAGGGCGATGACTTTAATCTACAAACTAGTAGGTAAATAATAATTATATTATTGAAACAATTATCAATTAAATAAAAAAAAAAGTAGTTATTTTTCTTCACAAAAGTTATTGCTAATTTATATTAAAATTGTATCAATTATTTTATTATGCAACTACAAGTTTTTAAAACATCTGCCTTGGCTCGACTCGGTAGTAGGGCTACCGTGCTGTTACACTTTTAAGACTTCTCTGTAAGCAAAAACACCACAAAACGACCATACATTGAAAACCAACAGATTATATCAGTGTCACATAGATCTTGATAAAGCATAGACAAGATTTATTAAGATTTATGGCGGTAGAGTTACTGCACTTGACAGTCGGAGCACAGCTCTATCTCAAACTGATAAAACTTTATCTAGATCTGACCGGAGTTTATCTATAAAGCGGCAATTTAGGTTCGTCGAATCAAAAGCTTTAAAGCCTTAAAAATTGATGTATATAGCTTTAGTGAAAAAAAAAATCAAAAGCCGGTAAAAATTACAATTTTCTTTTCATGTATAAACTATATTTTGTATCGAAACAGTAAAACATCATAATATTAAGTACATATATCCAAAGGTCTGAAATTCCAAAAGTGTACAAAACTTATAGAGTTTTCTTATTCGTCACATAATATAATGTAGTAAAAAAGAAAGAATACTGCATAGAGAATACTGAATAACCGTGTAAAATAACAAGCGAACACAAAAATATATTCTTTATGTATTTTGTAATTTGAATCTTTTTACACAAAATATTTTGTTGTCAACATTTTAAATATTTTCTATGCTCCTTTCGTAGAAAATTCCTAAGGCTAATTATTTTTAACCTATGATAGATCAAAGTTTAAAAATAATTAGGCTTAGTACTTAGTCAAGTCAATAAACGCGATCTATTTCGATCCACGAATATAGATCATCTTCAAGTTCAGTCACCTTGCAGATTAATTAGCGAGAAGATGGTAAAATTAGCTGTACTCGGTAACATAACGGCGCAGAATCTACGTTTAGCTGAACAAAGATTTGCTCTATCCGTGTCTAAATATTATTGAGTCTACGGCCAATTAACCTAGAGGACATGAAAATATTACAGTCAATGTTTGAGAAAAATATCAATTGGTGGTTTCTTGTTTAATGAAACCTATCATACTATCAGCTATAAGCTGATAGTATGACAGGTTTCATCAAACATTAAAATCAAAAGAAGTGCGTTTAATACCAAAGTTTTAGCTTCTATTATTAATCTATGCGAAAAATAGTTAACAATCTAAAATGCGTATGTCTGTCTATATGTTTCCGCACAATTAACAAACTTTTAGACGAAACGGAGTTGTTTGTAGTTTTAATTTGTCGAATTAATTAATACTAAAACGTTAATAAATCAGCCTAGCCTATTCCCCGACTACCATATCCCAAAACCTTCGTCCTACTTGAAAAACTTAGAATCGCTTCGGTAGCAAACTTCGGAGTCGAATTCCAATCGACGCGACACATTACAAGAACCATAACAATTCAATATAAAATCAAATACTTATTAAATTCGGGCGTGGAGATAATCTCTTGCGCGTTGTCTAAGTACCCGAGTACCCGTGTACCCGTGTACCCGTGTACCCGTGGACCCGAGTACCCGTGTACCACGTGACGCGGACCGGCAAGTAGGTCAGCGGCGTCACGGGAGCGGATCGATCGCACGCGAGGCCCATCGAATAAGGTTGTTGCCTCTTATTATTTCAGCACCGTTGACATTTAATACGCGCCTGATTCATGAGCTCGCTCGAGTGACGTCGCTTTGTTTCCGTTTTAACAAACAGCGCCCGGGAGACCGAGAGGGGGGGGGGGGGGATTTCATTCGGTTTTTAACTTACTTCCAAAATGGAGGAGCTGTCCTCTGTTCTACAGGCGCGGAGATGACATATACATGTGTTCTTTTTAAGTTGTATAACTCCAAAAGCGGTTTACTTCAGATCTTCACGTCTTTTCCGCCTTACAGATTTAACCAATATTTGGTACTGGGATACCTTAAGTACTGGTAAAAGAAATGCAATATTAAATAATATTATATAAATAAATATCACAGCAAAATGTAGAGTTCCTGCACGGATATTAAATTTCTGCGCAACTTCTTATTATATATATATATTATTCCATATCGCATGGGGACCTATACGATGGGCTTATAATTCTTCGTACGCGCACTACAAAAATGCAAATGCCTTACCTAATGTTGCCCAAAAAGCGGTTCATCGACCCGAGATTACCATCACGTCCATCCATGTCTGTTTTATGGAGTTTTTTTATTACCGCCAGACTTAAGAGATTTCTGGCGTATAAACTTTTTGGTGGAATATAAAACGCGTCCGCCTTATGATATTGAGAGCGAAGATAAATTGAATGATAAGTTTTAAGTGATATATTATACTGGGTATATAAACATATTAAACTAGCTTTTACCCGCTGTTTTGCGCGAGATTCTTTTCTTACGCGGAAGCATTTAATCCGATTAAAAAGTAGATTTAGAGATTAAAAAGATTATAGATTAATAAGAAATTTTTTAACTCAGTCAAAATTTTACTAAAATCCATTTAGTGCTTTTGGCGTAATTGACGTTTAAATTTTTCAAACAGACTTCTTATTGCCAAAGAAGCCAGTCCTTTCATTTTAGTCTCTAAATCCTAGATAGTCAGACAATATAGAAGCCCAGACCTTATTCAGCAGACGAGTAACAAGAGCCAAGATGACGAAAGATGCATAAAAGTTAGTATGCAAATCCAAGATTACAAAATAGAACCTTGTTATTACAATAAAGTTTTAATTGCAAGACATAAATCTAAGAACAATAAAATTAAGTAAGCAATACTAGAATGTTACAATTTAATGATTCAACTTAACCAATTAACGTGTTACTATAAAAGCAATAAAATTAAACAATTAAATAATGCCAAATTATATGAATACCTAGGTCTAAGTCTGCTCTAGGTTTAGCATGCTAACTCTAGTTCCGATTGTAGAGGTAGAGAGCTAACTGCCTTTCACAGTTAGCTCTTTAGCAGCAGTGCTGAAAGCTTAAAAAAAATGAAGATGGCAAAGCGCCCCAGCCACATAAGTTGCCCCATCCATTCTCATAAGTAACATCAATAAAAGCGAAAAAATTTTTTTCGCTTTTAGTGATGTTATTTTTACAGTGAATTCTATTTAAGAGACTCATACATATCTCTAAGTAATATCACTTACTTTTGTGACACTTGCATCTAAAAGAGACGGCATATTATATATTTAAGAAACAATTGACTTCAACAAGTAGAGAAGAGCTTTATGACCGGTTAACATTATACCATTGGATCGCTTGATTTGACTGGATAATGTAAACCCGCTATAACTGTTGTTATGTCAAAGTCACAGGTGCATTCTGCACTTTTATGAAAATGTGTGTTCTCTACATTAAATTCAACCCAAGGTTGACCCTTAAAAAAATATATATACAGACATAGAACCAACTTTTCGGCAAGTCGGTTAAAAACAGCACGCTACACTTAATAGCAAACGTTAACCCTCAAACGCGCGCTGTACACGAAAACACGAGTGAATATTGTAACGGGTGGCGCGGCGCACTTTGAATATTAAAATATGGGGCATGCATTTACACGTAAGAGCATGGGGAACGATTATGCCGGGTCAAGTGGCCTGGGGCCTCCCGTGCGTCGAGATGACTGCAGATTTGTATGGACGACGTACTATTTACCCTCGGAGCGAGAATTATCCGCAAATACCGGGTCTGCACAGTCCTGTTACATGCACAATCTCAGTATTACCATGCGTAATATTACCCAGCCTATTTTTCAATAACATAGTATCGATATGATTTTGATGCAATTTTAATAATAATGTATTTAAAACTGCTTTAAAATCAAATAATCAAAACGGATATGAAGCTAGCCAAAATATCCTCGTATATTCGTCAGCCAAATTTACCATCAACAACAGCTTTTTTATACTTTCTATCATTCCGCTAAGACAAGCCAAAAAAACCGTTTTCTCATGGAATTATTTAAAATTTAAGGAAAAAATTACCGACAAATCAAAATTTAATTGCACCCAACAGTGCAACACTGTAAAACTTTTCCCCTATAATTCGGACATTACAACAACATTTACGTACAACGTTAACAATATCGAATTATCTTTGAACTGTTCAGTTCGTTCTTGACATTTCGGTCCAAGTTCAAAAAGAACATTACACCCGCCACATGTTTCCTGCTTCGCCAATCGCTATTAATGGGTTAACTATATTTAACACGACTTGTACGAACTGTATGGAGAAATTTTGGTTATGTACCTTGTATTTTCTAGTGATGAAATTCATATTATGATACCGTAAAATTAGGAGGCAAATGAGCAAAGGACCTAATGGAAAGCAACTTCCCTCAAACAACCCATAGACATCGGCGACGGAAGACGAACACCTGCGAATCATCTGATATTGCAAGTGTCTACTTGCAATATCAGATGTTGATATCATTAGTTACTTTACGCAACTCCGCTGCAACAGAATTCATTTAGAACTGTACATTTTTCCGGGGACAAAAGTATATTATATCCCTTTCCGGGACACGGAGTCTGTTCGAACGAAATTTCAGCTAAATTGGTTGGGCGTGAAGAGGTAACAGACAGACCAATAGACACACGTTTTTAATATAAATTTGATGCTAAATATGTAATCACAGAGCCAACAAAACAATGAGCACACGAAGGCTGTAGAGCGGACGATATCGGTATTGAGTAATCCTGTCTCGAGCCCAAGGCCACGTAATCAGTTATAGTGTAGCTGCTATGCAACGCTTTCGTCGCTTGTCAATCAATATCCAATTGAAAGTGCTGTTTCAACCCCTCAGTGAAATCGACGCCTTCAGAAAGGGTTTTCTTTATATAGAATAACTTCGTTTTCATGGGCAGGAGGAGATCCTTCAGCTGGTCTCTAAAATCTCTCAGTATTTCTGTCACATTTCTGCTACAGTTCTGTAGTTTAATCCAAGAGTCATTAACGATATCAGGCGATCGACTATATGAAACCCTTCCTTTACTTCCGCCTTGCTATCATTATATTACTTTTACCCGCGGCTACGCTCGCACGGAATTCAAAAATTGCGCAATATGCGGATATTTTGGGAACAGTAATTTGTCTTAAACCCAAAATACAAAAATGCCAAGAATCAAATTTTTCATTTTCTTATCCATTTTCCCATTTATATTGTTAGTTTGGATCACTAGTGTCGTATACAATAAAAACATGCAAAACACTCGTATATAAAAGCCTACAAAACTTTCAAAGGTGTTGAAGTACGCATGAATTTAATTTCGCTACTACGCTCGGAATCCTGACAAACGCGTCGGATGTTACGTATACTGCACAACTTTGTTACCGAACGCCGTGTACGCTGCACAGGACTTATGTCCATTTCACGTGCGCGCTTGGCATAGTCACCGTAAAAAAAAAACAAAAAGCCAGACTGCTATAGAGTTTGACTTTATTACGATACAGAGTAATAACAGTCCACCCGTGACCACGGCCGCTGGAAAGCAGCCGAAACGTCGAGAATTAAAAAAAGTGCTCCGCGACAAAATCCGTAAGTGTTAAAAAACCATGAGTGATACTCGCGTAAACCTTAGAAATCATTAT
>JAOTAV010084870.1:0-12062 GCA_026546445.1 Cyclargus thomasi | reverse complement strand
CAATATTCATTACCCGACTGCGCCACAAGGAGGGTTATGTTTTTCGAGACTATGTATGCACGTATAATTTTTTGGCACGCTCTGCAACCTAAACAGTTTTATGGATTTTGGATTGAGAGGTGTCGTTAGAATCGTATTTACTCGGTGAGAGACACAAAATATATAAAAAAAAACAAAATGGCGGATTTTTTGGTGCCAATTTCGAATGAAGCATTGTTTATTGGATTGGATAGCTTGTTTGAATTGTTCTATATAAGCTACATTTTCTTTATAATGATACTGTAGTATCCTGGTTTTATTTAAGTCAGAACTCCTTCTGGGCAGCCAATAAATACTGCAATAATAATATTTACAATTTTTTTGCGGCTCCCGCAGCGGCGAATCTTAGATCTTCTAAGGGAGATCATTTTTCTGTTTAGTATATTTTCCGAATTTATGCCACTTTTTTTAGTGATCTACTCTACAGTAATAGTATCATTTCTGTCTGATAATAATTTGAGATCTCCCCGTCCGAACAATCTCTCAACCCTCTTTTAAAATCCATATCCATACTATCCATATCTATAGAAGTATGGGACTCCCATGATGATGTCCTAGCCGATTGGGGCTAGAGCGACTATTTTATGGCTTAATCATTAAAATTAATTTAGATTTTCAGTTCTTCGTCGGTGTGCTCTTTGATGACTGGCGTACTGACTTTTTGCCGAGAAAGTTCTGTCACATATAGGGCACATTAGTATGCCGTTTACGTGATGTTAACGCAGAAACGACCGCTTATTCTAGTAACGCTTACCGCTCAGACAAAACACGAGTCGCATAAAGTCAGATCTCTCTATCTCGATCCATCGCCCTAAGTCTTGTTTTCTCGATTAGCCATTAAACAGAAACTGTCTACCTCGCAGGAGATATTTAAGTGCACAAATGTTCATGCCAACACAGGTGCACTCTCTCGTCCCTGCCCCCAAGTCCCCTTGACCCGGAACGGACAGCCGCTACGACCGGAAGGGGACTAGATGCAGCAGATTGGTATGCAATAACATGACCCTTATTGCTACCTCAAGGCCTTACTGCGATTGCCTTGGTGACTTGCCAACATCTGTGGACTGTTGTAGACAAGTCACAACTCGGAGGGTAACCGAGCAACTCAGGAGATGTTGATCCCGAGCCTCTCCTTCAGGTTTTGCCAACGAGCCGACGTAGTTTCCGGGGTGTGGCACCAGGAGCCACTGGAGGAGAGTTGTGGATTGTCCGCTTATTTGCATTTTGTCACCTGTTCAGGTCGACTGACAAAACAACGCAGATAGTCCACTACACCCCATACACCTATACTAATAATTGCTAAAGTGTGCCTGTCCGTCTGTTCGTTACCTCTTGACCCCCAAACGGCTGAATCGATTTTTCTAAAATTTGATGCGGAGATATTTTGAGTGCCGGGGAAGAACATAGGATACTTTTTATCCCGGAAATTCGCGTTGTTGCGAGCATCATCCAGTTTAAATTCGAAATTTCAATAATATATAAATAGTTTGCGGATAGGTCCAATAGCTGTCGTGGTAATTGACAATCGACAATAATATCGCGGGTGCAATACCGGTCGGTAACTTTATGCAAATCCCCGTGTCCGCGCTGAGCCCGCAATGAGGTGCGACCGTCTCAATTTAATCAAAGCCTTAACTTGTCCGGACTTCCTCAGTAATTGTTTCGTTAAACTACTGGCTTTTGCGCCGGATTTAGCCGAACTTGTTAACAGTTGCCGGAATTGAATATCGCTTAATAATTAAAAAATATATTATATACATAACACTGGAATTGGCTGGACCGTTTTATTGTTATTATTTATGATATTTAGAGGGCAAGCGAGCAGACGGGTTACCTGATGGAAAGCAACTGTCGTCGCCCAAGGACAATCGCGATATCCGAAGGGTCGCAAGTGCGTTGCCCGCCTTTATGAGAGAATGGGATAAGGGATTTGGGCCACCGGTGAACTCACTCACTGAACGAAACACAGCACAACGCCGTTTCACGCCAGTTTTCTGTGAGGCCGTGGTAACACTCCGATCGTGCCGGCCCATTCGTGCCGAAGCGTTGCTCTATTACGGCAATGATCGTCCGTATTATGTACTCGAGTTCGGAAAATGTCTCATTGGTACACGCCTCCGCCGGGGCTCGAACCTGCACCGTCTCAAGTGCGAACCAAAGGTCTTACACACTAGGTTCTTAACTCTGGCAACACGATGTTTTCCCAAGACCACAAGTAGCCTATGTTACTCTAAATTATTAGAACCAAGTCTATCCCTATGATATAGCGTCAAAAAAAAACAAACACACTTTCCCATTCATAATATAGTTATTTATTACCTAAGTATAACAATGCTACGTTTAGCTAATGACCTATCTACCCCCGACCGTACGACGCTAACGGCACATTTCCCCGCCCGTACCACGCCACCTAGCGCAAACACATTGTGTATGCGCGCGGTGTCCACGCCGTCCTCGACCGGCGGACACTCGTATATTGTCACCCTTAGGGCGAGCACATGATTCGGCGATGCGGGACAAAGGCGGGAGCGATTCTTATTTCGTACTCCCGCATTCCCGTGACGACCGCATATCCGTCGCGCCCGTTTATCACACAGAAACCGCACAATTTTCCGGGTTTTTTTTTCGGAAAACAAACATTGCATTAAAATTATACATCGAGTAGGTATTAGATCGCCATCTATATATTCAAACGCGAGCGGAAAACTTTGCACCCCTTTTTACGAAAGACGCGTAGGTGTCAAAGCACGAATTTTCTCCCGGTTAAAGTTGATATGGAGGAGGAGCGTGGAATACCGATGTTATTTTAAAATATGCTTTAGTCTCCGCGTCAAAATCGATTAAGCCAAACGCGAAATACAAATGAACAGGTCAAAATGAAATTCCCCTTTTTAAAGTTGGCTGAAAAGATTATTAAGTGCCTGTAGCATCACTCCCTTATAAGTGTCTGATAGGCTATCCGCCAATCTTCCGTTAATAGCCCACTGTCAGAAACTTTGTTGTTTCTAAACAAACCGGGGTTGTTTTTTTATATAAGACAAGGGGGCAAACGAGCAAGCGGGTTACCTGTTGGAAAGCAACTACCGCCGCCCACGGACACTAGCAACATCAGAAGAGGTGCGTTGCCGGCCCTTTAAGAGGGAATACGCTCTCTTCTTGAAGGTTTCCAGGTTTAATGCTGCTGGTGATAGTTCATTCCAGAGCTTTACTGTGCGAGGCAGAAAATTACGCGAAAAGCGCACGGTAAAAGACTGCCACTCATCAAGACCATGTGGGTGGTAAGTTTTTCGCGTAGGACGATGGCGAAAGGTTGCAGGTTGGTAACAAAGTGTTGTGTTGTCACTATGTTGCTGACAGTCGCGGTTTACATAGAAATGTTTTTCTTTCGCAGACGTTTAGCGACGAAAGCATAATAATTTCACACTACATTCTTCATCACACACTTCATCTGTCAGATAAGTTGCGGATGGGCTATACGTCGCAAAACGAAACAGGCCCTAAAAATCGCTAGATCTTGACACTTGCTCCGCTGACGCCGTCGCAGAAAACCTGAATAAATACGCGCCGAAAATACTAATAACATAAGATTGTGTTTGTCATCGTTGTTTGTTAGCGCACGAGCTTCGGCACGAATCCGTCGGCACGAGATTACACTACTAGAGTACACAAATGAAGACGTAAGTGGTCATTTTTTCCACTAAAATAAATAATAATAATAATAATAATATCTATGGACACTTCACACCACGTCAGTCCGGCCCCGTGTTAAGTACCCGAGGGACTTGTGTTACAGGTACCAGACAACGGAAATATATTTAATACTTTTATACTATACACATATTTAAGATTATTATCACATGATACACATCTATACATATTATAAAACAGTAAAATTGGAGTGTCTGTACAATTAATATTTTTGCAAAATAATCAATGTAGGGACTGAACGGTGGGATTCGAACCCGCGACCCCCGTCGTGAGCTACCAATGCGCTCAACCACTGCGCCACAGAGGTCGTCGCTATAGTGAAAAACACATTGAAAAACTGCCGAATTGAAATTAAAATAATGTGGATTTCGATGTAAGGGACTGAAATAGGAGCTGAAAGTTTGTATGAAAGTTCATCATTTGTTTAGTTAAAGACATGAAAAAAATCAGACTTCAACCATAAACAAAAGAGTATTCCGTGTATGATTATCGTGTCACGTCAA
Organism: Cyclargus thomasi; assembly: GCA_026546445.1. NCBI lineage: Eukaryota > Metazoa > Arthropoda > Insecta > Lepidoptera > Lycaenidae > Cyclargus > Cyclargus thomasi. Next base: position 7,812 of record JAOTAV010084870.1, on the reverse strand, counting down.
AATATTTAGTTTGCGTATTGTTGTGTACGTAGCGTTTTTTTAATAAAAATATTCAAAATTAAATCATACTTTAAAATAATATTGGTATTCCACGCTCCTCTTCCATGTCAACTATAACTGGGAGAAATTTCATGCTTTTATACCCACGCGTCTTTCGTGAAAAGGGGTACAAAGTTTTCCGCTCGCGTATTAATATATATTCTAAACTTCTCTTACTGTATGAGATTATAATATGCTAGTGTTTGAGTTAGTTAATTGTATGTTAGCATATTAGTTATTAAGTTACACTAATTACTAATTAGTAACGCTTGTTGGTTCATTATGCATCTGTTTAGTGATCCATACTAATAATACAAATACGTCTGTCTGTCTAAACCTTATAAAAACCTAAAAGGCTTTTCCAAATAAACCCGTACTAGTCTTTTATATAAAAAAATAAGTCGAGTTTTCCTTCCTGACGCCATAACTTCGGAACGCACGAACTGATTTCCACGGCATTAGTTGGAAAGGTCTTGGGCTCGAAATTCTTGGAAATTCGGAAAAAAAAAAATATGAAAAAAGCAGGAAAACAGGGAAAATCAACGCGAAGAAAGTCGTAAGCATATATATACTGTTACAAACAAATTTGGGCCTCAGTAGCCCTCATTAAAGAAATGATTATTACTATAAATGCGAATGTATGTTTCTTTGTCCTTTACGCCATATTGAAGCATACAAGCGACATGATTTTTGGCAACATAGGCTACTTCTGGCCTTGGTCAACATTATGTTCCCAAAGGAAGAATATTCTTATCGCGATCGCTAAGCTCTAAGCGAGGGAAGTCGCGGACAATCTAGTAAACATTAAACGCCATTTACAACTTAGTGCATAAAACCTGCAACTCTTTTGATGTTGCTAGTGTCTAAAGTTGCTTTCCATCAGGCATGAAAAAACACATCTCATCAAAATCATTCAGGACTTCGGCACGATTCACGAACATCCAAACAAACGATCTCTCACAATGATTATAATATTAATCCGTTCAGTAGTTTTTCGTGGATCGCGCTCAACTGACAGGTAGACAGACACGTGCAAGACCGAAATGATACCACGGCCGCCCAGAAAACTGGCATGAAACGCTGTTTTGCTGCGTTTCGTTCAGTGAGTGAGTTTACCGGTGGCCCAACTTCCCTAATAAAAAAAATTAGGAAGTTGGGAATAGTCCCATTCCCTCATAAAGGCCGGCAACGCACTTGCGACTCTTCGGATGTCACCAGTGTTCGTGGGCGACGGCAGTTGCTTTCCATCAGGTAAGCAGTCTGCTCGCTTGCCCCCGAAAAATCATTAAAAATACAGTTAAATTTTATCAAAATCGCTCCAGCCGTTTAAGCTTGAAAAAGTAACAAACTCACAAACATTCGCCCTTATAATATTAGTAGAAAAGGAAACCTGTATATATTTAATCTCATACAAGCAACAAGAAAAGCCGTATACCGTAGCTGTATATAAGATAGTAAAGTTAAAATGCGATTTAAGCCCCTTCGTGCCGAGGAACAAAGTCGGTGCAGTTATTGTGTGAGATGTCGCGCCAACGAGTGTGCGTGATCCAAGCTAGGGGAAATAGCGCGGGAATATAATATTTAGTGTGCATAAAACCGTGTAAAAAGCTCCATACTTTTTACACGGTTTTTCAAAAGTGCAAACTTGGTGTGTGAAATTCGGTTCGCACTCGAGAGGGTGCATGTTCAAACCCCGGTGGAGGCGTGCACCTATGAGACGTTTTCCGATCTCGAGCACATGATACGGACCCTCATTTCCGTGGGAGAGCCATGCTTCGGCACGAATGGGCCGGCTCCACCGAAGAGATACCGCGGCCTTACAGAAAACTGGCGTGATACGACGTTGATCTGTTTTTCGTCCAGTGAGTGAGTTTACCGGGGGCCCAACTTCCCAAATTCCCATTCTCTATTTCCTCATAAAGGCCGGCAATGCACTTGCGACTTTTCAAATATTGCGAATGTCCATGGGCGACGGCAGTTGCTTTCCATCAGGTAACCCGCTCGCTTGACCCGTAAAATATCATAAAAAAAACTAGATAATAAATCCCTAAATCGCTTCCGCTTCTCCCCTGTATCTTTACTTTTGCAGAATTTTCTACAAGAGTGGCTTACAAGCGAATAGGATGCCAACTCGCCGACTCGAAGACAACGGGACGGCTACACTTCAGAAACTACACTTTATTACTGGAGCGTCTTGTAGTTGCTGTGCACGAAATAAAAGATCTTTCACGTGGTGGCATTTTATGGTCGGTAAATTTAGTAAAGAAATCTGCCTAGTGCCCAAATAGTAGACAAATTATATTATTAGCTATTGGTAAGATCTTCAGAAATTAGACTTTACATGACAGGCTTCAGAAACTACACTTTGTTACTGAAGCGTTTTGTAGTTGCTGTGTACAAAATAAAAGATCTTTCACGTGGTGGCATTTTATGGTCGGTAAATTTAGTAAAGAAATCTGGATAATGCCTAAGTAGTAGACAAATTATATTATTAGCTATTTGTAAGATCTTCAGAAATTAGACTTTACATGACAGGCTTCAGAAACTACATTTTGTTACTGAAGCGTTTTGTAGTTGCTGTGTACGAAATAAAAGATCTTTCACGTGGTGGCATTTTATGGCCGGTAAATTTAGTAAAGAAATCTGCCTAGTGCCCAAATAGTAGACAAATTATATTATTAGCTATGAATTATATATGACAGGCTTCAGACAGTACATTTTATTACCGAAGCGTTTTCTACTGGCTGTGAACGGTATAAGAGATCCCTCACGTGCTAGCATTTTTGGCCTGTAAATTAAGTAAAAAATACAAGGCAAATTAGCCAAATTAAATCATTACTTAGAAGTAGGATCCTCAAAAATTCGACCTTACGTAGCCGACTTCAGAAACTACATTTTATTACTGAAGCGTCTCGTACGTGCTTTGTACGGAATAAAATATCTTTCACATGCTAGCATTTTACGGTCGGTAAATTTAGCAAAAAATATGGCTAATGCCAAAATATTCGATAAATTATATTAGCTATTAGTAAGATCTTCAGAAATTAGACCTTACATGACAGACATCAGAAACAACACTTTATTACTTAAGCGTCTTCTATAATGAGGGAAATTGAAAGAGAGCCAGTTGACGGACCACCGTCATTTGATCGGAATTAGTCAATTCCATGTAAACCGTGATCTGTCAGATGAGTTTGACATAACCCGGCCAAATTAGCTTACATTCTTAATCTGCATCTCATTCAACTTCACTGATTGTACGTCCTGTGTACGGAGAGATCTATCACTTAGAGTGTCCGTAGCCTCGTGAGAAAAACCTCTGTATCTCACTCGAGAAGGTGCAGGTTCAAACCCGGGTGGAGACGTGTACAAATGGGACATTTTCCGATCTCAAGTACATAATGCTCATTGCCGCAGGAGAGCCATGCTTCGGCACGAATGGACCGGCTGTTTCGTTCAGTGAATGGGTGAAAGTAAACCTTACATTGACGACTTCAGAAACTAAACTTTATTACTGAAGCATAAGTTTTTCGGGTACATAGCACGAGGCCAGACTGACGTGGTGTTGAGCGTCCATAGATATTATTATTATATGATAGGAGATATAATATGATATTATGAGATAATTTTAACATTCCAAGTCTTGATTTAATAAGATCTGGAGGTGCGCCAAATATAAAAATTCTTATACGACTGTATAATGACGACGAAGATCTTATAAAAGTAGATACGTTTGCGCATTTAATAATATTTCTTTAAAACTTAAAAATATTCCTTAGACTTTAAAACGATGATGAAGTAGGGGATATTTTGTAATAAAGGAGCAAAAATAATATTTACTAATTGTTTAAATTTCATTTTTCGGTCCCTTAACCTCCGTTTATTAAAAATATTTAATTAATTTTAAATTGCGTTTTTGTTTTTATAGCCGCAAAAGAAATACTCTGTAAAATTTGAATCTTATTAACGTTCTTTATTGAGATATAGCCTGGTGAAAGATAGACGTATATACATACGGACAGATATGAAAGTTTTTATATTAGGGTCTCGTTTTTACCCTTTTTCTTTTTTTTTCTTCTCTTATTCCGTACGCGTATTCTAAAAAGTCCAAACGTTTGGACACTGCAACGGACACGAACAGACACAAACATACAAACACTTACTAATAACATCCCCATTTTCGGTTGATGGTTAAAAATGGCGCATCTACCATTAGATATCTTTGGTAGCAAATGAATAATTTATGAATAAAATTCAATTTTACTTTGGTGATTTAGTACAAATGTATACTAATTTCTTGGGCAAGGAATAGGAAGTATGAATAGGAATTAGAATGATGTATGGAGACGTTCCAAGTATTTTGAGAAGTTCCACAAAGGAACTTCGATTGTAAAGAATCCGTACAGATATTAATGTCTGTCTGTGAAACCGCTGGATATGAAAAGGAAAGATCTTCGATGTGAAACTTCTTTAGTTTCTTTGTACACTTTTTATGAGAAGGATATAAAATACGATGGACTGATGATAAGCCTGGCCAAAGGCAATTTGCGCCATTTTGGCGCTCATGGCAGTAGTGAGCGGGAAAGGAACTAATGATACAGATACGACGATGAACCAGAATATATGTCGATAAAAAATGTACAATGCAGCTTAATTTATATATTGTGATGTGATTGTAGACGAAGGGAACTAGGTTAAGTTTCAATAGAAAATAATATATTTCTATTTTTTATTTTATTTATTAATTACATTCACACAGTTATAACATTTGTAAATCACAGATATCGATAAAAGTTTTATCTAACGAAAATTTCCAGCACTATTGAATATCATTGTATACGTTCATTATTAAGCGGCCATTTTTTTTAAATAAGGGGACGAGTTATATACTTAATTAAATGTAAACCGGGCCTTACCCTACAGATGACAACGGAACTGGACTTCACTTGAAATGTTAACGCCAAGTATTTTAATGCTGGGGGAGATTGTTAGAGGAGTGCTTACAAAAAGAGTCATTTGCAAATTACGTCACATTTAGTTCTTTTCCCGACCAGCCGGGGCGCTTCAAATTGTCTCTGTAATGAGTTGTCATTTCAAAGAGCATCGTCAGTCCTGCGTATTTATATATTAGTGGTCAGTGCCCCCAATACAGAACAAGGGGTGTATAAACTTTGAGGTGTCTGTATTTTATAGTGTGTATGTCCGTGGCACCATAGCTCCGGAACGGCTGAAGCGATTTCGGTTTAGTTTAAATGTATTAAAGGTTATTTATATACAGTATTCTTAGCTATGTTTTATGAAAATCGTTATAGCCGTTTAAAAGTTGTCGGGGTGAAAGTGAATGTATGCAAAAATCAGTATATCTTTTTGTCAGGGTATTTTTAATTAATATTTTAAATCCTTCCGGTAGAGTCCTAACACGCTAAAGGTCCAAAAACAGAAAACCCGACTGCAGGGACCATTGTAATTCAAACATCAAGTTATGTTTATTTCTAAAATGACCATTTAGAGCCCTTCATTTTGATACCCTACTCGACCTAAGTGGGCTGAACTTGTTTTTTATTGAACTTCAGAATTTTGACTTTAATATCCGCCATTTTGATTTATTAATTGCGATATAGAATCTAACGATGCCAAACAATGTACATACATACACACTCAAAAATAGCATAACCCTCCTTCTGGCGCAGTCGGATAAAAAAATGTTTCAACCGTAAACGACGTTGAAAAACCATACATGTTGAACACGGTACGGTTTTTCATCGGTTTTTGGGGTAACATGTAGTTGGTTATAATAGTAACATACAATAAAGTTTCTTTTACAAAGAACCGTGACATTTAACGAGAAAAAGGTCTCCGTTATTGATAAGGACAGGAGCCCCTCGGGAACCTGTGTAAGCTTCCTGTTTTACCGCATGAGTTAGATCTATAACGAAGCGAATATTTGGTGAACTCGAAACGCAAAAATAAAAAAAACATATGTATGAAGTGAATAATCAAAATCAAAAAAAGACGACCTCTGTGGCTCAGTTGGTAAGCGCGTTGGTAGCTTAAGCCGGGGGTCGCGGGTTTGAATCCCGCCGTCGGAACAAAAAGTTGTTCAATGTTCCTGGGTCTTGGATGTGTATTAAATATGTGTATCATGTAATAAAAATCTTAAATATGTGTATAGTATAAAAGTATTAAATATATTTCCGTTGTCCGGTACCTGTAACACGAGTCCCTCGGGTACTTAGCACGGGGCCAGACTGACGTGGTGTGAAGCATCCATAGATATTATTATATTATTATATAATCAAAACACTACATCACGATAACGGTTGCACTACGTAATTTGTTATGACTGGTTGGGTTAGAAAAATACGTTTACCCATTAGCTCCTAATTAGTACCGAACCCTTCGTGCACGACTCCAACTTGGCCGGTTTTTTTACACCTTTTGATATACCATCTAATGTTACCTATCCATACGCCATACATTTTATAAATTCGAGAATGTCTGAATGTCTGTCTATCTCTTTAGCCACTTCAAGCATAAACCGCTCAGTAAGTTTTGCTGAAATTTGATACGGAAATACTTTGAGTCCGGGGGAAGGACATAGGATACTTTTTATCCCGGAAAAATTTACGGCTTCCGCGTGATAAATGAATTTCGGCGCAACGAATTTGCGGGCATCATCTAGTTTCCTATATCTTTGTGAACTACCCACAAAGCTGAAACTTGTGATTGATAAGCGAGACGCGCTATCAGCTTCCAAAAGCACGCTCGAGCGCAGCGCTGCGAACTTCTCAAAAGGAAACATTTTGTTTTCAATTTCCTTGTTTTTATCCGGTCGCGGCAAAGCGGGTTATGATTTCGACGGTGTATTTATGACTATCTTTTGCCCGCGGTTTTGCTGGCGTGGCATTCAAAACTTTCAGAACACGGTGTTTTTAGGGTTCCGTACCCAAAGTGTAAGAACGAGACCATATTACTAAGACGTTAATGTCTGTTCGTTTGTACTCTACCCGTATCTGTCCGTCCGTCTCCAGGTAGTATTCGTATGTATTCGCGAGCGCACGTCCATCCTCGCCAAGCGCCATAGCACAACTGTCATCTTGACAGCTACAGCCGCCATCTTGACAGACTACCCTCACTACAGCTGCGGTTGAGAGACACTTCGATGTATATTTGATACTAATACACTACACTGTCCGTCTGTCTCCAGGCAGGTATCTCGGTGATGGCTAGAGACTTGGAAATTTCACAGAATGTGCATTTATGTTGCCGGTATAACAACATTTACTGAAAACAAAATAATCAACATTTAAGGACGGTTCTCATTCAACATTAGTTTTTTTTGCTATTTTATTTCTTTTGCTAATTGAGGTCACTGATGGTCGTCTACATCGCGCTATTGCTTACACGACGTGATCTGTTATAGCTGTTTAACTTACAACGCATGTTATATTAATTATTTGCTCTGTACGGGACCTTTTTACGGTTTTATTCGAGTTTTTCCTGGCGACATCTCTACTTCCGTATATATTATATGCATAGGAAAATGTCTTCGTTTGTGTGTTTGTCTTTCCTTCACGTTCTAACGAAGTAACCGATTGACGTAAATTTTTGGCACTTTGGTTTTGGAAAAACTTCGTATACTCAAGTTATTGGAGAAGTTTTCGAATACCACGCGATCCGAGCCTTTTTTTTTTTTTTTGCGGAGGGGAAATGCATTACGCATCCCCCGCCACCCTCGGGGAAAGGCGGCAGGGGTATGTCGGACTCCCCCCG
>JAOTAV010084859.1:0-12062 GCA_026546445.1 Cyclargus thomasi | reverse complement strand
AAACCGAAATAACACAAATTTAACAAAAAATACAAAACTCACAACGTCACTCTCTGAAATCCCCGCCAAAACCTTCTACGTCTATTTATTTGACAGATTTTGTATGGAGGACTTTATTTGATGGATTTTGTATGGAGAATCTGTCAAAAGAGTTGTGGATAGCCTATTTTTATAAACAGACTACTAACCTAACAGTAAGCGGAGGAACATGCCCTTAATCAATTCAATATTAAAAATATTGTTGTTTATACCACCATCTGGTTATTTAAACAAATAATATAATCAAGATTGTTTACTTGACGGTTATCCACGTGCCGACGGCTCTTAGCAAACATATTCTAGCTGGAAAGTACATAATATATAGGAATTATATCTTACTTGAGGAAAATTTTAAATTCTAAAGCAAGCAAACCAGACTACAAAAACAAACATAATCAAAGATAAATAAAATTAGGGAAAGAAATAATATAGAATTAGAAAAATATTTAAAGAAAAGAATATGATATACTAGTATTTTCCGGCGGTTTTGCCCGCGTGTAATCATTTAACCCACGAAAATATTTAGTCGGAATAAGAAACATTGTAAGTTAGCTAATATCACACCTATATACGGAACTCTTTGTACGTAAGTCTAACTTGCACTTGGCTGGTGGTCTAGATTTTGTTATAGCCTATGTCGCTCTAATCTAATGTAACAATCTAATAGTGAAAGAATTTTTGAAATCGGACCAGTACTTTTCGAGTTTATTCGTAATAAATATACAAATATACTTTAAAATCTTTCCTGTTTATTAATAGTGTATATAACGTAGTGACTACATTCTCTTTGGTAGAGTGAGACATCCATTCTTGGCAGGCGGGAAAAACAATCGAAAAAATAAAACAGCTGTAAATTATTAACAGATTTAAAGCAAAAGCCATACAGCCCTCATTATCCTCTTATAACACAAAATTACACCCCACTCCGCCATCAAAATTAAACAAACGGAAACAACAACTTAACAACTCCGTCGGCATATTGAAACGAATAATTGCCGGTATAAAATTAATTTCCGACTGAAGCCGGGACGGTCTCCCCTCCCCTCTACCCCTCCCCCCGCGTGTCAAGTGTTCCCTCCCCCCCTCTCCCGCTCCCCCCGGTGTCGTCATTTATTACGAGGGGCCGAGTGTATCGGCGGGGGTCACGGAGATGCGCTTTTTGTTAACTGCACAGAGGGTAGGGCTGGCAGTTACAAGAAGTGCTCAAAAATTCGTATTTGCAAGTACATGATGATTTTTTTATGATATTTAGGGCGCAAACGAGCTAACGAGCTACCTGATGAAAAACAACAGCCGTCGCCCATGGACACTCTTGATATCCGAAGAGTCGCAAGTGCGTTGCCGGTTTTTATGAGGGAATGGGAAGTTGGCCCACCGGTAAACTCACTCACTGAACGAAAAACAGCACAACCCATTTCCCTGCAGTTTTCTCTAAGGCCGTGGTATCACTCCGGTCGAGCCGGCCCATTCGTATCAAAGCTGGCTCTCCCACGCCAAAAGATTCGATATGAAATATATTTCAAGAGTAATCTTCTCTTACGTAAATTATATAAGTTGGCACGGGATTTCATACAATTAATGACATTTTATATGAAAGTTTGTGCCAACTTACGGCGAATAGCGTATAGTTTATGCTGACTCAATTACATGATACTATTAACACGCTTTAAATATTCTTATACGTTCTAGTAAATATGACTAAATTCTGAAAAAAGTAAAATGTTCCCAAAAATATTTGCGTTTCGTGAAGTGGTATAGGGGTGCTCGATTTTTTTTTGATCGTCGAACATCGACGATATATACGGACGAAATTACGTAGTAGTTTGTATGTTTTCATATAAGACTTGAAAAGAAAAAAGTAGGTATGGATTTATTCTGCGGAACCCCAAGGGTTCCAGAGGTAAAGGGGATTCGCGGAAACCACTGGCATAGAAGCAGTTACTACAGCACGTACGCATTCTACGCCGTAGTTCAGTGTTACGCCACGTAGATGGGCTACGGGCTACGAGCTGCGACCTATAAGCTACGGGCTGCGACCTATAAGCTACGGGCTGCGACCTATAAGCTAATGGCTACGAGCTATAGCCTACGAGCTACGGGCTCAGAGCTACGGGGCAACGGCTGAAAGTTAAAACGTTGTAGCTCGTCTACGGCTTTATAGCTCGTAGTCGGGACTAAAGAGGACTACGTACTAGTACGTACTAGTAAGTATGTACAATGGAATTTATCCAAAACTCTGAAATACCCAATTATTTAATATACTCAAAATGATAATTAGATATAATAAGTCATTACTTTTTTTTACATTTTACTTTTGTTTGATACGTTCTACTTTCCCAGTGCGTTATCATTTTACCATTTTTAATGTATTTCTGTATTATGGTTAAATAATTTATCGAAATTCATTAGCAGTACTATTTTAAAAAAAAACATCTTTTTATATTTTGTGTCAGCCCTGCGGGTGTAGGGCGCAGGGCTGAGCACAGATTAAAATTCCGCGATCTAATATCAAACCCATACATTAGCGCTAATCGACGGAACTGACAACTGCTACAAGTGTTTCATTCGTTTTTGTGTATTCACTGCCGACTTGCCCCCCCCTCCGGCGTGGCCCGCTCGTACACACTTGGTCGGGGGACGACAATTATTGTATGAGGAATTTTTATTAATGCAGCTGTTTGGGAGAGGTTATATTTAAAAGTTAACAGGATTAACAGTTTAGAAAAAACTTTAATTATTAACTCGTATGTAACAGTTATGTTGTTTTATAATTTGCGCTGGTGCAATAAACTTAGTTAAACTAGTACTATAGTATTTTTTTTTGGGAAGGAAAAATTATATTATAGCTTTTGTTTTTTTTTTACTGTAATTCAATCATCAGTTAGACACATACTTCTTAACATTGTAACTTTTACATAAACCCTTTATGGTTAAATATTTATCTGAAAACAGATTAAACCCATTAAACTTTACAATATACATTTAATATCGGTATCAAATAAAGACTTTAATGCGCCATTCTCGAAGCACAAAGTCAGAAACATCATAGGAATATTAGTGAAATTGGGCGCGGGACGTATCACGGAAATATCGTCCTTCTGCGCGAGTCTATAGAGGCGTACGGGGTCATAATGGCGTGGCAGGCGGCGGCAATATTACGCGCTACCTCACTATCTCATTATGTGCCGCGTGCCTACTGAATCAGCGACGGGGTGCTGTGGAGTCGACAGAATATATTTTTTATAAATTAGGCAAACGACAAGACCGATCGATTGATAGAAATCAACGGCTATCGGTGAAAATCACCTACCTTTTATAAGGGACTAGGCTTTTTATAGGCCTTTTATAGGGGGACTTTCGGTAAAGTCACTCGAGTATTCAGCATCAGCGTCGCCAGTAGTCTCTGAGCCGTGGTATTTCTGCGGACATTTGTGACGAATCATTTGTGAAAATACAAATAATTGTTGCCATATTATTCTGGAAACGGACAACATAATTTTTATCCTATAATATTTACCTACGGTCCCTGAACAGAAGAGAAATATTACGGCGCAACAATACAGTTAAGATAGACGAATACATGAGTATTCACAATATCAGTAAACAATATCAATTATACTCGTATACAAATGTAAATTGTAGCTAGCTGCCCCCAATTAATTACTGCAAAATATTTAACCAAACGCGACTCCACCCCCGTCCGTATGCGCCAAACTCGCGAAGTACCCTCATAACGTCGCCAATAAACCTGATTCCTTTGTCAACGGCAATTTGTCATCCATTGTTGGGCCGAGCGGCGGGCGGCGGGCGGCCCTCCATAACATGTTGTTGAGCGCCGGCACGCGACAGAAAAAACAATTAAATATTGTCCCTGGTCATTCAGCGCGGGAGATTTTTTTCGACATTCAAATTAGGATTCGATTTGAATAAAAACAAACTGTTTAGAAAGGTCGTAAAACGACGTAATGTTATTTTATAAATATTTTATGTTATTGATTAATAATTACAATATTAATAACTTGTTGAAGTAGCGATGATTTAAAAAGTAACGTTATATTTTTAACTGACTTTCAAAACGGTTATGTATAATTGTATAAATTGTGTATAAAATTTGGAAAATTACCAAACCATCAACTCACAAACCAAAATGTGTTTTAACTTCTACATCTTAGCACAATACAATTATATAAATAGCTTTGTTATTAGTTACAAATAACAAGATTAGCATGTATGGTATTCCAATCAATATAATTGATTGGAATACCATATAGATATGCACTGCAATACGTATTAATAAAATATTTAAAACGATTATTACCAGTGAAACGGCGTTAAAACTTAAAACACCGTTATAAATTTATTAATATGATGTGGTTATGATCGTAGATTTTAGAAACATTCAGACACGTTCAGATTTTTTAACTAAAATCTTGGAGTCGTAGAACATAAAGTGAGCAAGGCCAATTATTTATAAGCCGTCTTCGATCTCCTTCTTATCTTCTTATTGTGCCGCTACGGCCATTTATTACCATGGCCAGAGTCGAGTAAAGGCGGGAAATCAATTTTCTTGGTCCAATAATTAATTTAAGCAACGTTGCAATGTTTCGTCAAGCCTAAAGTCTAGTCAAAGTCAACATAAATCGTCAGTGCAGTCAAAGCGTCAAGTCGGTAGATTTAGTAAAGTGGTAGACGCTTTAATAAAATTTCGAGTGGAGTTTTGGAGGGATACATAAAATAGCACGTTTCTTAAAGTTGTATCGCTTGCCCACACTTGTGCATGATAACGAATATTTAATGGTGGATATTCTACCACTATAACGCATTAAAACCCGAAACAACACAAATTTAGCAAAGAAATACAAAAATACAACATCACTTTTTCACGTTCCGCAAAAACTCCATCTTCTTTATTAATGTTCGCTTTCAGCTGTTGACACGCCAGTCGCCATCCATAAGAACAAATACATGAGAAAAATAAAATACACGATATTTATGAAATCAGCATCCCAATAATAATAATGTTAGCGCAATATTTAACATTAACAATAAGAGTTATGATGAGAATCCAAGTTGAAATTTACGTCACTTGAATAGAAAGATGTATTCTTTTGCTCGCAATAATGGAAGAAAGAAAACCTTTCCGCATTGGTTATAGATTAGGGCTTTTAAATAAGGACCATTAATAATTTTGCTATAATGCTGCCCTAGATTTTTAATAGCCCATATCTTAGGCCTGGTTTGCCTGTCGACGGCAGCGTTCTAGGTTCTAGGGAGGTGACAGCTTTCTAGGGTGCGGTTGCTCCTAGGCTCAGAAAGTCAGTAGATTTTGCGGATACATAGGGCGGCAGAAATAAAGTGGTACTCATAAAAAAATATTTAGTCCGTTACTTATATAATGGTCAATGGTAACCCATAAAATATGATGGCAGATCTCCCCACATCCAGGCTGTGGTTCCGCATTCGGCGGCGTTAGTCAGTGCGGTGTAACTTTTGCAGATCATATTTCCCCGTGAGCGCCGCGGAATGCAATAATTATCCCACCCCTCTCCCCCCTCCCCTCGGTATGTCGATGTTGCCAGACTACAAATTATTGAAAAATATCGGCTAAATATCGGAAAAATATCGCTTGGACTCATTATCACTGAAGTTTGCTCACACTCACACAGTCTAGGTATGTGGAATTAAAACTGAGCGTATATAAAACTTTATCTCAAATGAAGCTAAACGTCTCGACAATGGGCAGAAACCCATGGTTATAAATCCCATGTAGAGTCGAATGAAATAAAATGCTCTCTATCTCTGTATATATCTGGGTAAATTTCAACAAATGCTCGGTTTTTTATCATATTGGTGAACTTTTTTATTTATGTATATTTTATATACCTTTCAGGTTTGATGTAATCTTTAGGACATAAAATGTTCCTAAACTGAATATGGTTAACGTATCATCATATTCAGTTTGAATTCTGGTTTCCACAATCCTGTAGCTACCCATTGAATACTAAAACAAATAATTTACAACAATATTCCCTTTTTTTAATAACGATTTCAACGAAGAAAAAAAAAGCCGTTTGGGAAATTCACCCATCTGTATCTCCACAAGTAAAAAATAATAATTTTAAAGGTAAACAAAATTGTTCTCGAAATATAAATTAAAACTGACCAAAAATACTTGGATGTATTCTACTTCATACTAGTAGTTCAATATTATTACTGAAATTAATACTGGAATAAACAGCTCTTAGCTGTAGGACCGCCAATTTGTAAAGTTCCCTTATTATGTTTAAGTTAAGGTAAGTTTTATATAAATTAAGAATTTTCTATCTACCTAATACTATCCAATTGCAATATCTCAAGGCAGAATAAAGCGAGGAGTCTGGCAACCCGTCGGCGGTATGCTTTGCTGTGATATTGAATGTTTTTATTAATAACCGACGGATCAAAGGCGGGTTTATGAAATTATTCGCCGTTTGATGTCGAACCAACTCCACACCGACCAGTGCCGGATATAAACATACTGAGTGGGCCGCCAGATTTTAAGAGTCATTAAGTACCTATAAGTGTTACATGGTTTTATATAAAAGATGTAAAGGAAAGAAGTGATAAAACTTTAGGGTTTTATGTGTCTTTTATATCGTTTACTGGAAAAGTAGCAGCGCTGAAAGCGAAAAGCCTTTTTTGTAATTTGTATAGCGGCCTCAGCGATATGAGTTTGCCAATACAAATCACAAAATACTTTTTTCGCTGCTACTTTTACAAGAATCAAGGACAATCTCTTTATAGGAGTCTCATACACATCCTTAAGTGGACATGATCCTAATCAACTTCCTCAGAGCTTCTCTTTTTTCCATATCTTCTCCGTACTCTCTGTGACCCCGGGTTTTTTGCCCGGGAAAAGTATATTTTTACGGGAAAAAAGGATCTTATATCCATCTTCAGCAATTAGGACTTAAAGAATCTCCATACGAAATTTCAACAAAATCGGATCAGTTGGTTAGGCTTAAAGAGATAACAGACAGACAGACACACTTTCGCATTTGTAATATTAAAGTATGGATTCGTATTTGATTTGGTAATTACACGGAAGCCTTTGGGCAGCAGTCCGTGAATCCGCCACTGCACAGAGCGAAATTAATTCAAACACCCAGCTATTTATCAATTATTCGAGAAGTTTGACTTTTGGTTTGGGGTTTGGGGTTATATTTTTGTATCATATTGTTCTTAATGGGTACTTTGTTGATTTAAAATGGTGGTTATTATTATTAAGTATTAACAATATTATTATAGTTAGAAGTTTTATGTAAATAAGACTTGATGGAATTTTCTGGCAAAAAGAAGCTTATGTGATACTAGTTGGTGTCCGCAACTTCGTTGGGCGAAAATTTGTCTGCCACGCGGGAACCATACATTTTCTCGAGATAAAAAGTATCCTATATGTTGCCCAGACCTAATAGCTATTAAACAAAAAAAAGATTTATTCAAATCCGTCCAGTAGTTCCCGAGATTAGCGCGTACAAACAGACAACACTATTTCTGTCGATTTGTGTTCTATTACTGTCTCTTAGCCCCCCAACATTGATTATTTTTTAAAAATACTAAATGTACAGACACGCCCATTTTATCGTCTTATATGTATAGAAGGATAGATATAGATATATCTCTGTACTTAGAAAAATTGACTATTCTACACAATAAATTGATTTACTTGACTATGTAGGTCCTGAGAATAGCGCGACCAAAAAAAATTAAAAATAGCAGACCTTTCGGATTCACAATTTACGTAGCAGTACCGACATATTAGAAAAGTAGGTATTCTTTAAAATTTTACTATTATCGACTTATTTTATTAAGTAGCTGAGTTCCTTTTCGAGAGTAAAAAAATTAGAGCCTATAGGATTTCCTCTAGAAAATTCCATTTCACGCAAAAATATAACTAAACGTAAACTACTTCTCTGTACACATGGGCGAAATATCGCGCCAATATACCTAAGACGCAAAATACATTACCTCTACAAATGTTCACAGGTCCAACTTGTGTCGTTGACGATGATGATGATGACTGCACGTGGTCTCCTTTATCAGCGGTAATTGATAACACAATTCTCGCAAAGCTCGATCGTGGCACAGGCTCGGACTCCGACATTATACGTATTAGAAAAAAACCTTTGTGAATTCTAGCGTACCTCCCGCTATCTATACCTTCCGTATCAATTATATGGGTCAATTTCAACAAATGCTCGGTTTTTTATCATATCGGTGAACTTTTTTATTTATGTTTATTTTATATACTTTTCCGGTTTTATGTAATCTTTAGGACATAACATGTTCCCAAACTGAATATGGTTAACGTATCATTTAAGATTAAGGAGAAAATTCAGTTCGAATTCTGGTTTCCACCGATATGATGAACAGGCACCGATTTTTATTTCTGTGCACCGATGTGATAATTTTGTCATGAACCCCTGGCAAGTGAAGCCTTCATTACGTACTATGAATTCTCATTTTTCCGTTTAGTAAAAGGAAAAACTTATTTTTTTATTCAATTATTATATTTTTCTAATTGAGAAATATCGTAAGCCTTTCTACGGACACCCAAACAAATTTTTATACAGGGCCTCACTAAGCCACGCGCTTCGCTTCTATTTTCTGTGCCTGTATAAATATTTAAAAAAAAAAGGAAATTTAAGATGTATGTTTCAATTAATGCTAATTAATTGCAGTAGGATCTTGATACTTAAAACTCGTATCTTAAAAACCTTATATCAAAAAAAAATTGTAACTCTCTTATCATGACCTATTGAGTCAAGATGGTACTATCTAAGTCAACCAATAAGTAATACCCTTGCTGTAAGCTAGCAGTCAGGGATGGATTTATATATGGCGGCAGCGTCCTAGGGGTACAGCAACGTCCTGGCTTCCTACGAAGTCAGCAGATTTTGTAGTTACATGAGGCAACCTTAAAAAAGTAGCCTACATTTATAAAAAATGTAATTCCCCACAACAATTCCCCTGTGATCGAAATTCAACCATGAATTTTTAAGTCCATCATGTAGAGGTGCTATAAAAAAACTATAATCTATTTTCAATTCAATCACAGACTTTGATTTGTCGTTACCAGGCCATTAAATTTTGTTTTAAAAAAAATCTCACTTAAAACATAGACAAAAGAGTATTTCGTGTATGATTAATGATTATCGCGTAATGTCAAAATATTGCAGTGTTCATGTTGTAGCGAGCGTAGCGTTTTATTTATCAAAAATATGGATAAATTTTATTATATTAAATAATATTAGTACTCCACGCTTCTCCTCCATATCAACTACAACTGGGAGATATTTCATGCTTATATATTTACGTGTCTTTTTTAAAAAGGGGTACAAAGTTTTCCGCTCTCGTATTTTTATATATAGATATAGGATCTTGGATTCCGGCCCCGTGCCGTCGGAATGCTCGGTATTCAAATTAAATCGCAAAGGGAGGCGGCGCGGCGCTCCACTAAACACTAGATTTACAATCACAGATATTATGTAATTAACAGTGACAAACATACCTACTTACCTATTATGTTAACAAGATGTTGCCCGCAACTCCGTTGCGCCAAAATTAGTTATCGCGCAGCAGCCGAGTGCAAGTTTTTTTTTTCGCACTCGACCGTGAACGCGTTTACTAAGATTTTATATGGCATTTGTACATGTCACCGTGAGCATAATCATCACATCCGATATAAAATCTTAGTAAACGCGTTTAGCGTTCAGGGTCGAATGAGAAAAAAAAATCGCACTTCGTACTTATTTCTAAGATAAATAGTATTCTATATCTTTTACCTCGAGACTCAAAGTATGAATTTCAGCAAAATCGGTCGGACCGACTTCCAAAAAGGAGGCAGTTATACGTTCGTCTGTTTGTATATTTTTTAAATATAATAACAGTAAGGAAGTATGGATATTTGATATTAGTATAGAAGTACGGACAGATGTGTCAGGAAACCCTACTTTTTCCGAGATAAAATGAATATTTAATTATTGTTCCTTCCACTCAACACTAGTAGGTATTACAATAAAAGATTTTAAGTTATTTCGAGAAACAAACGACAAAATAAGCGATTATATATTATATACGCAATTTGTGACGGGAAACGGTACATTTTTGCAAGGCAAATTTGTAAGTAGGTAACCCTGTTTTCTGGAACTTGCCTATAGTAGTATTATACCTAAGCGCTTACAACTTTAATCTTTATGTGTTATTATATTATTATGTATAATCTATAGTGCGAAAGTAACTATCTGTACTTATGTAACGTTTCACGCCTAAACCACTACACCGATTTTGAAAAAGCAGGAAAATAATAATTTTCATCATTGTTACCACGCGGACGGAGTCGCGGACAACAGCTAGTATTTTATAATTTTGCGATTGACGAATTACGACTACGCCGAAGAGAAAATCCTAAATATACCAAAGGGTGAAAAAGTACATAGAAAAAGTCTAAATTATTACAAAATATCTGGAGAGAAGTGTTTATTTATCGAGTTACAGATCTTGTCTTCGTACAAAATTTTAGTAAGCACCCATCACACGCCCTTAAAAATCTCACTAACAAAACAATTAATAATAAATTAAACAATTTTATGTAGACAACTTCGATCAAATATTAACCTTCACTTCCCGATCCCTTCAAAACTTAATAAATTAATGGCACCAAGGCTATCTCACACAAAACAACTCAAATCAAAATCAACAAAAGAACAACTCACAATTTTACAAAAGTTAAAACCGCGGTCTCGGAGCGACTAGGAGCAGAATAAAGCTTTAGCGCGGTTTCGCCGGTGCCACTTTTTAGACAGCAACTGTGAGTCTTTATAATATTTGACGGAAGGTAGACGACAACAGTTAATATATTTCTTATACTTAAACTAGCTTTGTTTCAATCTTTTTTCATCTAAATGTAAAAAAAAACCTACCAACTTCAGGGCGTTTGCAGCGTCAAAGGTCTACTGTCGCGCATACCCGCGCGGCGAGCTTGTTTCATTATTTTCTATATAGCAACGCTACGTGAGGCGCCGTTTGCCCGCTTGGTATTCTTTTGATTGCAATGAATTGAAACTGACTACATACAATAATTAAGCTTTCTTAGAATATGTCGCTTCTAAATGTTTACTCAGCTCAGTGTTTTCAGTCTTCATATAAACAGTTACTTGTAATGTATTTTGATCTAGCAACTTAATGATTCTCTTGAAACACAACACCGCTGGCTGCTTTGCAAATGACATCCTAGATATCGAGGCTGATGTTAGGTCTATCATGTGGGTTGACTCATCAAAGAGCCCCTCTTCCAGGGAGGTCAGACCAAAGTTGTGGCTAACCATGAAGGCCACTTCCTTTGTCCCGGGCTTGATGCGTAGGAACCCTCGCTCCTGATGCAGCGGTGTACCTTTTTCTGGATGCACTGCTTTTGATGTGTAATTGAACATTGGTTGTCCTAAAAAAAAATAATTCGCTTTAAAGTTGCTCTTATATTGAGCGAAATATAAACAATTCATTATAAACATGGTTGTTGCAAAATTAAATACTGATTTATTGAAAATTTTCTTCATGTATCTAGGGGCTGTGTGCACCTTTTCTTATTAGTTCTGTATAGCATATTAACAACTTAATATCTGACAGATGAGGTATGACATATCTATCAAATAAGTTGTATTGCGTTGCCATGGGTAGTACATCTGATACATATCAGAAAATGGTGAAACAAGCCCTTATTCTAGTACTTATGAATGAAAAAACCAATATAAAAGTGTCATTACAAACATCATTACAATATACACCTTAAATATATAGTAACCAGTACTTTTCCATCTCAATGGTAGATCAATTTAAAACTAAGTTATCGGAGCTCAATGCTACATATTACAGAAGTGATGCGACTATGGTCACTGACCTCTATTTTATTTTTATTTTATTTTATTTATTTTAGGAAAACTTACAGCTAGATTTCACATACATATTGATAAGTATAGCATAGTAAG
>JAOTAV010084848.1:0-12064 GCA_026546445.1 Cyclargus thomasi | reverse complement strand
CCACATACCCCGGTGGTAGTTCCCCAACATTGCCGGGGATGCATAAGAGCATTTCCCGTCCTTAAAAAAAAAAAAAAGGTTTGATTTAACGCAACCAATTACTTAAATCCAGAATCTATCTGTGTTTTAGCTTCACTGGTTGTACCTTCTCTTTTAAAATAAGTAATCAGTACTAATTTAAAGTAAAAAAAGTCATATTATCATGTCATCAACAACTATGCAGAATTCAGATCCAATATCTTCCTCTTTGCTTCACAGAAAAGACTCCAATAATAAGCTATTAGCTTTTAAATAACATCTTGAATATTTTATCGAAGAATACCTGTTATAAAACACAAGCATCAGCCGCTACTGGTCTTCGATTATGGTAATGTAGCTATTAAATTGCAAATATCCCTGACAAAGCGATTTATGGCTTCAAAATATACCTTCGTATAAGTATGATATGACAAAAACTTTTTCAATTTCGAAACTTGCCCTTTTTCTTGTGAATATATCAATTTGACGATCTACATATTTATTTTCTGCTGAACGGCTGCCCTAGGGTGAGTTCACATCACACGTGACGTGTATGTAGTGTGAATCGTTCTTAAAAGCAGTGTGTGATGTACAGTTCGAAAAAACTATTTAAATAATTTACTTACAATATAAGCGTCCGTAGCCTAGTGTGTAAGACCTTTAGAGGCGTGTACCAATGAGACATTTTCCGATCTCAAATACATAGCACGGATGCTCATTAGGATAGCCATGCTTTGGCACGAATGGGCCGGCTCGACCGGAGTGATATCACGGCCTCACAGGAAACTGGCGTTGTGCTGTGTTTCGTTGTGTGTAAGTTTACCTGTGGCCCAACATCTCTAATCCCCTATCCTTACTCCCATTCCCTATTCCCTCATAAGTGGCCGGCAACGCACTTGCAACTCTTCGGATGCCGCAAGTGTCCATATGCGACGGCAGTTGCCTTCCATCTGGTAACCCATCTGCTCACTTGCCCCCTAAATATAAAAAAAAATATTTTATCCTAACGTAGAGATATTTTGTAGCTACTAATTTGAATACATGTACTGAAGACAGAGATGGCTGACACTTTGTGAGTTGTGTACTATTTTTTATTGTACTGTGATATGTGAATACGCTTCAATTAGATAATTTTGTCCCCAGAGGTGTAATAAAACTGGCTAGCGAGAAGCTAACTGTGCTTTGCCATCAGTCGTTTAAACTGTGAATATCCTAGATTTGTCTAATTTAGGAGACTCTTTGGGACCAATGGCAAACCTCAAGGAATACTGCTCACTAAAACAAAAGAACACCTTGCCTTCTTAGCAAATGTAAGAACAGTATGAACATAATTTGTAGCAATTCTACAAACAATATCGTAGCACCGCTACAAACAATTTTGTAGTGTGTGTAGTATTGTTACGAATACAATATTGAACTCTCAGGGAAGTTTATTCATAGCCAGATTCCGGGCCTACGTCATTTGATGGGAATAAGTCAATTCCGTGTAAATAGTGATATTTCGGCTTGGCCTGTCAGAACTTCCTGTCTGTTGGGTTTTACTAAACGTGACAAAATTACTTAAGTCCGCAATCTGGCTATGAATCAACTTCCCTGAGAGTATATATCCCTGTTTCAATTTTCCTTGTAGTACCTAGTCATATAAGACTCGGAGTTCGGTCTTATCACAAAAAGTAAGAAGAAGAGAGAGACCCTTCCAAACCAACTGTTTTACTTTAAAGAGCATAATTTTGGCACAAAATCCGTTAAACGGGTGCTTAAAACCTTCTCTTTTGGTATAAAACCCTTTCTATCTTAAACTAGCCGCTGCCCACAACTACGTCCGCATGAAACTTTATAAATTATCCGGCTCTTATAACTTTTTTTATTACTGCTCGGCTGCTATTGCTCGTAGCGTGATGTTTTCTATCCTACAGCCTTCTTCGATCAATAGACTAATTAACACAAAAATATTTTTTTAATTCCGGCCTGTTCATGAGATAAGCGCGTTCAAAAAACAAACTCTTCAGCTTTATATTATTACTATACTAGTAAATCGTAAAAATAATACCTGTTTATTGTACTTTTAAGACAAGAAAATATGGAGAGTTTACGTTTAAACTTTGAACCCAAACGTTCCCTCGAGAGTTGTCTGTCCACAAGTATTTTCCTAACATTTCCTTTTGTTACATTCACAATTCTCCTGGGACTTATACATTTAACAATCTTTTGGAGAATTGTGCTATAAACTCATTACAATATGCGAACCTTGATAAAATTTATTCATTTCTACGCAGTTAAAAAATGTATAATGGGGGAAATTGAAAGAGATCCAGTTGACGGGCCTACGTCATTTGGTCGGAATATGTAAATTCCATGTAAGCCGAGTATGACATAACGCGACCAAATTACTTAGATCCACGATCTGTATCTGTTTCAACTTTTTTGATTGTATATGTATAATTGTAAATGACGTGTCTCGTTGTTCCGCGATTCTAAGGTATTGAACTAAGTCAATATATATTTTGTAGACCATGTGCAAAATCTAGTTTAAAATATAAGAAAGACTTCATTTCAGTTTCACAACAAACGTTATCCTGTCCGTGGGGTCAACTTATCTATAACCATACTTATGTTGAAAGTATGTTGGTTTGTTAATTTCTTTGTCCTTCTTTCACGCCCTAACGAAGCAACTAATGGACTTGATTTTTGACATAGACTTAGCTCAAATAATAAAGAGTAACTTAGGTTACTTTGGTCACTGAAAAAAGGCATATCACTAAATACACTCTTCATATTCCGCGCAAACGAATCCGCGGGTACAAGCTAGTATTATAATAAATTTTCCTATCATTAGTCGATAGCAATTTCGTTGTAGCAGTAGAGCGCGGGCTTGACCTTAAAGGGTATTTTTACCTTGTCCTTTACAGTAGGTAGCAAAACTGACATTTCATAATGTTTACCTATATTTATCATCCGGGTTCAATTTATTTTCCACTCAACTACTTAGTAAAATATGTGTTTTATTCTATTATTAGATAAGGATAATAATGACCAAGCTTTGTTGAACAGAATGAAGTGAAATCATATATTATGTTATAATCATCTCTATCTATACTAATGATATGTATAATATACTAAAATAATAATATAAAGCTAAACAATCTGTTTGAACGCACTGAACTCAGGAACTACTTGGCCGGAAGTGAAAATTTATTTTTGTGTTGGTTAATCTATGTATCGAGAAAGGCTATAGATTATTAAAAATCACGATACGACCCATTGGAGCCCGGCGATAATGAAAAAATGTTGTAAAAATGGTATAATTTATGAAGTTACACGCGGACGTAGTCGCGGGTGACAACTAATCATTTATATGAGGAAAGCACAGTTATAATGGTTATTATAATAATATACATGGTTCAGTATTCCTATTATTAAGCAAGCGAAACAAGAATGTATACTTCCAAAATCATCATTGACGATCCGCCTGAAGCTAGCATTCCAATATTAGCTGCCAGCGGCTGCCACACACAAAAAATCAAATAAAATGCCACTATAAGACATGGAAAATAAGTTTCTTTTCTAGTAATATTAGTCTATCTGCCCATAAAGTCAGCTGCATTGTAGTGGCGTTGAGCAAAATGAAACCTATTGCTTATAAATTAAGAGCGTGTTTTGAGTTATTATGCGTCGCGTTAATTTGAAATTGTTGTGAAAAAACATAAAACAAGTAATTCAACGTGACCACCGTCGAATCATACGTTTAAGAGGTACGACAGAGGAGGGCCTTAGTTTTCTCTTAAAAGAGTGCACAGGCTACTTTCGCTATTCTGCGTTACAAAGAATCAAAATTTCATCATTTATATTTTTTGTATTTCAAGTTTAGTAAATTAAGATTTTTATTCAGCGATTTTTTTTTGTATTTTTTGTATTTATCAAAGAGAAAGGATCAAAAACTACAAACATAAGTGGACCCTGTGTGCGGTTAAATTGGATACGCTCTGCCACATGCCACGCCGTCAAATGCAATACGCTTTACAGGCCTTTAGAAATGTTATAAAGGTAAAGCTCAAAGCCCGCCTCTCGATTTTGACTGTACGTATACCTGGAAACTGTCGATCATGATGCAGGATCCGTACTAATGTGTAAATGGGAAAGTGTGTTTGATTGTTTGCTCTTTCTGCAAATCTTGTATGAGGCCACTGGCATAATATATACTGAAGTATTAACACTTTGTTTTGTTACATTCTTTAGATTTCTTTTTGCTATAAAACTCACGGAGCTCGAGACCTTTTCAACTAACGCAGAATCGTTATTCGTAACAATTATATCAAAACACGCGTGATCTTGATTATGATATCAATATTATTTTAATTAATAAAGTCATAAGCAATACCTGTTACTAGCATATTCATGTACAATACGTCCGCCTAATTGTATTTTTATTTTCTTTATTTTTATTATTATTAACCTGCGGCCCTAGCTTTCTAATTTCTTTCTACAGAAAGATAGATAAAGTTACGTTGAAATAACGTATGCACAAATGGAATCTGTCAGTTTATCCCAACCATCTGACAGTTTGTCTATACTTACGTATGTCTACTGACGCTATGCTAGCCCTGCAGGGAGGACCTCGATATATTCGAGGACCCGTACATGGGTCAGCGGCGTAAGTTTAATCTCTAATAAGTATGTCAAAACGTTAAGCAAAAAAATATATATTACCCAAAAAAAATATATCATAGATTAATTATCATTTTTTAAGTTCTAGCGAGGGATTTTTCCCTGAGCTTGCAGTTCATCATAAAAAAAAATTACCGCAGACATCGATTTTTTGCTAAAAATTGCATAAACTACGAAACTAGTCGGTTAAAATGGACGTTTATTTTTATACAATTTCACAATTAATAACACTATAATACCCACAGAGGAATATATTAATTATTTTCTGTTAGCGGGAGGAGAGGTTCGAAACTCAGAATATACGGTTGGCGCATATACAAGCCTTAAAAGCACGAGCACAGCGACTAGGTAACTTGACGTATCATACGCACGATCACACATGAGCGGGAGACTGCCCCTGGCGCAATGTAGCGGAGATTCAGGAAGCCCGTATATCATCTCGACAGTTCCGGCCTCGTACTAACGATCATCTAACATGTAACTACAGTGTAGCACTGAAAATCGACAGTAGAATATATTTTATAGTACCTATATAATATTATTGCAAGACTATATTATAATATCAGATCCTGTCGATGCTTCACACCACGGAAGTTTGATTTTGTGCTTACCACCTTAAGGGTGTGTATTACGTGTGTCGGAGTCCGGAAGTACATATTATTTTTTAACCGACTTCCAAAAACGAGGAGGTTATATGTTAGGCTGTGGATATATTTTTTTTATGTATCTTCAACCATAGCTCCGCCGTTTGTGAACCGATTTTTTAAAAATTTTTTCTTATATTTCCGTACACAATCTTCATAATTTTGAAGTCGGAACCAGTCAAAAATTTTAATTTAGACAAATCATGTTAGCTAGTACCGACTTTAAAATAATGAAGATTGTGTACGGAAATAGGTTGGTGCCTCACCGAATTCTGAAACAAACACTATTAAAGAATAAATTTTATTTAATACTTTTTAGTTTCTTTTTACTATTTAAGTTTTTTCCTTTAGAATTCGGTTTTAATTTGAGAAAAAATTAAAACCAAGGAACATTGGAGTCCGCGGGACTCGAAGTTTATTTCGAACAACCGCCGGCTTCTCATACGAGGGTGTTTACCAACTGAGCCACATTGGCCTGTATCTACTTCACTGTGTTTATATCTAACTTTTTATATGTATTAAAAGTCACCACAGTTTTTTGTTTATCTGAAAGTTGCGTACTGACGTAATCTAAATAATTATTATTATCTAGGAAAATAACGATAGCGAAGCACGGCTTTAAAGAATGTATTTTTATATTTTTTTGTACGGTCTAATGTGACGGGTCGTTTGCAAAATGAAATGCCTACAAAAATCATTCACCGCTGGTTTTTTCACTAAAAATGAAGATGTTACAAAATCATTACTTAGTTTCGTTACAACTTTAGGAAGGAAGGAATTAGGCATATTTGAATAACTTATTCGTATACTTGGGTACTACCGAAATTTTTAAATGGAACAGTATTTCACCTTGAAAATGTTTCGCTGTATGAAAATACGTTTGTCTAATACGGCCACTAGCCAGTTAGCCGGTCCATTATTCTATTAGTGTGTCGGAGGGCTCTAATGGATCATTGTATGGACATAACAAAGTTTGTATCGCAGGTTCGATGCGATTTTCCACTTCCTAAAAGCTTTACTAAACCATGCTCATAATGAGATTGCATTAGTTGAATTATGAGTACCGGCTGACCTGCAGTTTATTGAATTAAATATGCATATGTAATGGGATTAAAGTAGCATTTTACAATTAATAGGTAAAAAAGGAACCACATTACTAAAATTTCTATGTTTGTATATCTGTCTGTTCGTTTGTCTTTCTACTGTCATATAAGTGAGAAATTTAACACAATATTTAAAAAAATACAAAATGATTTATATAGATTGGGTACATTTTCATTTTAAGCTTGATATTATTGGATAAAATAAAGTTTGAGGTTTTTTTTTCACACAGTTACTGAAAAACACAATAATAATATTATTTCGCTACTATGAAAATATTATTATAATATGCTACCTCAGAGGAAAATCCTCAAGTTTTCAAGTTGCCGTCCACCTGATAGCACGATGCAAGCTTTTCTATCTTATCTTACTAATATTATAAATGCAAAAGTTTATGTCACGCTTAAACGGCCGGACCGAGTTTGATAAAATTTGGCATGAAGCTAGTTGGTATACTGGATTAACACATAGGGTACTTTTTAATCTCGACTAAGCCACGGGTAAAGCCACGGGGCTCAACTAGTTATTACATAATTTTCTAATGTTATTTGCAAAACAAATAATCCTATATTATCATAATTCTAATCCCGAATACGAAATCTATCGTCATACATTTGACTGAAAATTTCAATTCCACGAAATTGATACGTGCGTGAAATTTTCCTACCCTTTGAAGCGATTGCCTTCAATTTATATCATAATTTATTATATTTATGTTAGGGTTGTCAAAATTCTGACATATTACTTGGTCGGAAACATAAACGAGCTTTGATTAATAAACCCCTTAAGAAAGATACACCAGCGGCTAGACAAATTGAAAATAAGTATTTGTAATATTGAGGCCGCAGAGCGCGATAGAGACAACTTATATTGAAAAAACCCTTTAAGAGAATAGGAAATCAACGATGCGTAGTCCCCTGATTTCTTCTCCAAAACTTTACCGATTTAAGTATTTCTTTCATAAAAAATTTAAAAAAGGTTGAGCTGTGTCCCGGTTATTACTTTTTCTTAAAAAACCTAACCGAATTCGTTTTTTGGATGTTTGAACGCAGCAAAAAAAAAATAAAAAAAGAAAACATAGGGACATGCTAAAAGTGGCCATCAATTCTAGAAATCCATTAAAAATATAACTCCATCGTCATTATCCAGGGAGGAAACAGGAGATAACGTTTGTATTGAAAAAGCTTTGTATCTAGTGTCTCCGCAAAAAGCTTCGCAAGATGTCATGCAGTTCACGAAAGTTCTTGAGTGAATTTACCAAACCGATTTTTTTAGCAGCGAGGCTGAAAATCATCCTTTTTTGTAAAGATACAGTCTTAACTGCAACTACTTTTCAAATGATAATTATTTTGCTAAGAGACAAAATATAAATATACTTAAACGATTTCTTATTTTGGTTTGTCCCAGAAGTATTTTTCTCAACAACCAACCTGATATTGGTTTACATTTTTATCTTTATGTAGTCGGTCCAAATAATTGACTCTTTACAATTTATCAATTTCACTGCACTAAGTACTGTAGTTAAATTTAAAGACACAATTTAATGCTGTCGCCGAGAATTTTCTAATTTTGGTGTTATTTAAAAAACGTTACTTGTATAAAATATATTTGACCCCAAAACTTAAAAAACCCACCTAATTTCACCTTAACCTTAAACCAAGTTCTGTGAAAAAAATTATATCCACCAAAACCACGAAAATTAGAAAAAAAAGCTAGTTGTTAAAATCCACTTTCTTATCGAATAACGACGTCAATAAAAATAATATTCGTGTGATAGTTTACGATTACCCACTCTTATACAACCGCTGACTACTGACCCTTAGGGCCTATCTAACGACAAATCTTGTGACAAATTGACCGAGCCATTTTCGGAAAACTTCATATTACATTTATTTGGCTACGGGAAAAAGCCACCGACTTTTTCATGTGACATGCGATTTCCTCAATTACTACACTTTAGACATCCTGAAATAGATCCCTCCAACTGGGCTTTCTGTTTATCAATTTCCTTCGCACAAACTGCAAAAGACGTGGGAGATAAAGTTTGAGAGAATTCGCAAATAAGATCCGGTATCAGCTAGATAGTTCGTACGTTAATAGTTAGGGTGAGTTCTACGTAATACGATTACGTGAAACTATCACAATTTAAGATTACTACATCTATTTAAAATTACGAAAGAAACGAAGAAACGGGCAATTAATGGAAATATACCGTCGATTATGGACAACAGAAAAAAAAAACTACATGTGTGTTGCCGACTTATTGATATGATAAATCTAGATGTTGTTTTTGTTTTCATTTTTTTATTATAGTTCATTTGAACTATTTATATCTTGCTCTATGTGATGACTCGGTGCTATTAAAATAGGATATTATAATAAATAGGCATGTTATCTAAAATAGGGGTAAAGTTTTGATAGCAGTTATATTAAAAGGAAAACAAAGGGTTTCATCGTAAATTTATTAAATACAAAACATTACTGTGGTTATTTTAGTTATGCACAATAAGGGCCTGTTTCTCCGCTTGCAGATATAGTCTATCACAACTTTATTTAACGGATGTTGTTTGGAGATTCTGTCAAAATAGTTGTGGATAGCCAAACAGAAATGTTATCAATAAGCGGTGAAACAGGCCCTTAATATATAATTTTTATTTATGTATATTAAGTAAAAGCATATAATCATTGATAGCACATATTGACAGGGAATGTCTCCAAAGTCCAATAAATTTTATTAATTCTTAATTTCTCTATCAAGTTTTAAGTTTTTACAATCCATGTTAGTTAGTTCATACTAGTGGCATATTTATTTCTTATAATAACCGAATAAGTTAGGGAAATATGTCTGAAAAAAAAGAAAAATCATTAAAAACATTGTTAAGGTTTTAATTTTTTTAAAATATCGCATTTTCCCAAAAACAAGATATTATATTTTTTGTTATTAGCATTGAATTGTCGTCTACAATCGTGAAATTTCACCATCTAGGAAATTGGTTTGCAGCCAGTTGACGGATGACGACTTAGCATTCAATCATTGCTTAAAATCGTGAAATTATACTACCTAGATAGTATAATTTACATACGACGTTTGATCGGGATATATAAATTTCATGTAAGTCGCGATCTATCCGCTGGGTATTTCGACTAATAGGTCTGCAATCTTATTATAAATCAAATCAATAGTACAGTATTTAAGATATGAAATGAAAGATACTTACGAAACTATACGGAATACCGAAGACATAGCCGCTTTCTTGTATTTCCGCGAAGCCATTGTTGTCGTTGCAGTTCTCGTTGATGTCAATATTCTCATCACTACCGCTGTCCGAGTTTAGATTGTTTGCATATTCTATGTCTAGAATAATATTAAAATATAATATGACATTAATAATGTTCTGAATGTGTACGTTAGTCTAAGTGGATGGATTGCGCTATAGCTACTGAATTAATGGAATTGGTATATAGATTATATATTTGATAATTTAATTTAGTTTTAAGTTAAAAAAATCTCCCGTAAAATGTATTAGCGCTAGTGCAATATATGTAAAATATTATTGTCGTCTTAGGAATAAACACTACCTAAAATATAGTGTTTTCAAATTGAATGTAGAAACAAAATATTAATCAGCACACTTGATTTTGATTTAAGTTGTTTTGTGTCAGATAGTCTTAATGCCATTATTTATTTAATTTTAAAGGCATGTGTGCATCTTATTAATATTTGATCGAAACCTGAAACTACTAAAATGTACCTTGACAAAGGTTCTGCGCTGTGGTCACAGCGAAATAGATCAGTGGTAAGGCGACCAACACGAGCTTCATTTTCACCGTATAACGCAATAATGATAGTTTCAGCAGCCACGTCGCAAAAAAAAACATAATAATTAAACCTATGAACACGACTCTATAAAATTATATTGATTTCGTGCTTTCTTGTTTATGGTTAAATATTATTGTTAAAGCATCATGCCATAAATTAATAATACGTACTTCTTTTATAGACAAATAAATTTAATTTCTATTCTGTATTCTGTGACTGTGACAGAAATTTTACGATTTTGATTACACATTTCGTTGGATACTCAGTTCATTTAGTTTATCTTCACAGTTACACATCTCAACTTATAGATGGCGTTAATTTAATAGTTAATATTATATTTTTATTATAATGTATAATAATATTATTACTACTTTTAAACACATCTAGGCAAATACACAAATTACTACGCTAAAGCTGAAACTTAAAGCTCGGTTTTCCCTAAAGCGTACCACAAACATGTATGTAGAGTGAGATATAGTAGTGAGATATAGAGGGTTCGCTTTGCTCGTCCAATTACTATTGTAAATTCGCTCCAGATTGGCGGTATGGTTCATTAACCCTCCGTCAAAAAAATAGCCATTTCCATAAAATGCGATTGTCAAAACACCTACAGATGAATTATCTTATGGGTGTATTTAATGGAAAATGTATACCTATACTCTAATAACATCCAGCTAATACGTAATATAAAACGGAGTTTATGAAATTTGATATACTAACACAGGATAGTATACCAAATTTCATAAAATCCGTTTAGTAGTTTTGGTGCGATTGAAGCAAACATCCAAACAAACAAATTTTTATAATTTTAATATCATAATAGCCAAAACGGTTTACGCTATTAATAAGTTACAACTGACAAGTTATTCGTTAATAGAGCTTCTCAATGTATTCCATGGGGAAAATTAAAAGAGAGCCAGTTGACGAATCTACGTCAATTAGTCAGTATATGTCAGTGGAACTAAATAAGTTCTCTGTCGGCTGGGTTTGATATAACGCGACCAAATTACTTTGATCGGCAATTTGGCTTTGTTTCATCTTCCCTGATTGTACAAATAGCGATAAACTTTTTATATTTTATTGTCTGGTGCAGATACAAATATCTGCAAAGACCGTATTCAAATCGGTAAGTAAAGTAGTTTTCGTGTTAAGGAAAAAGTTTGCTATAAACTCTTATCCCCTCTTTATCCATTAGAGGGGAGGGAGGGAAGGGAATTATGCACCTGATTTTGAAGTTGAATGAAGACAAATACATCTGCGAAAACCGCATTCAAAACGAATCATTAGTTTTCATGTTAAAGAAGAATTTTAATACTAACTGTTACCCCCTCTTTTGTCCCTTTAGAGGGGTAGGGGGAAAATTTTTATATACTAAATATTATGTTAGAAGAAGAAAAATACATTTGCGAAAACCGCATTCAAATCGAATAAGTAGTTTTCACGTTAAAGAATAAGTTTGTTACGAACTCTTACCCCCTCTTTTGTCCCTTTAGAGGGGTGGGGGGAAAAATTTTTATACACCAGATGTTAAG
This sequence comes from Cyclargus thomasi, assembly GCA_026546445.1. Taxonomy (NCBI): domain Eukaryota; kingdom Metazoa; phylum Arthropoda; class Insecta; order Lepidoptera; family Lycaenidae; genus Cyclargus; species Cyclargus thomasi. Next base: position 284 of record JAOTAV010084848.1, on the reverse strand, counting down.
TTGGAAGAAGACAAATACAACTGTAAAAACCGCATTCGAATCGGATTAGTAGTTTTTGCGTGATTCTGTATATACAGACAGGCAGACAGGCAGACAAAAAAACTAAATATTTGGCTTCTATATCGATGTAGATATACCCCCGCTTATCATTTTTTTAACCGACTTCCAAAAACGAGGAGGTTATTATGTTCGGCTGTGGATATTTTTTATTTTTTTTTTTATTATTTTTTTTTTTATGTATGTTCGCGCATAGCTCCGCCGTTTGTGAACCGATTTTCAAAATT
>JAOTAV010084827.1:0-12068 GCA_026546445.1 Cyclargus thomasi | reverse complement strand
AGTAGGTCTGAGAATCGGCTAACATCTATTTTTCATACCCCTAAATGTTAGGGGAAATTATTTATATGGCAAAACAATGTTTGCCGGGTCAGCTAGTATACTAATATAATTTCAGAGTTCCGGCCACTGGGGCTAGTCTACCGGAGGTTCCGAGGGAGACTCTGGAAGTAAGTGCGTGACGTCACCGCGTTCCGGCGGCCGGGACGTTGGTAACAATAATAGTGATCCGCGACAAAATCCGTAAGTTTTCAAACTTTATGACGAGTGACACTCGTGTTAACCAAAGAAATCATCACATATAATAAAACAGTGAAATTGGTGTGTCTGTACATTTAATATTTTTACGAAATAATCAATGTCGGGGTGCTAACGAACAGTAATAGAAAACACAAACAAACAAAAGTTGTCCGTTCATCTGTTTGTGCGCGCTAATCTCGGGAAATACTGGACGGATTTGATTCGGTCTTTTGTTTTGATTAATAGCTATTAGATCTGGGCAACATAAAGAATACAATTTATCCTAGCAAAAATGTACGATTCCCGCGTGATATACAAATTTTTGCGCAACGAAATTGCGGGCACCAAGTATATAATTAATTCAGTTGGATTTGAAATTGAAATGAAATAGTTTTGACTCCGAGCGACTAAACGCATCAATGAAACTTGCACTATTTCCACTAAAATTTTTCACCCTGGCTTAAGGTTGAGGCGTGTTCGGCAGAATATATTTCCCAAATTTTATTTTTTGTATTTAAACAAAAATAAAATTTGGGAAATGTATATAGATATATAAATATAATGGTAATGTTTTTAAGACATTTTTCCACTTAAATATCTTAAAAACATCACATATATTTATATATCTATATTTATTGTGCAATAATAGTGTGTTTTGTTAATTTTGAGCATAGTACATCAAGAACTATCGACTGCATATTATATGTTAAAATATCTTTGGTACGGACAGTAATTCTACCATGACTTTGAAGCAAAATAGTATCCATCGATACTCGATAGCAACAACGTGAATATGGCAGTTTTAGTTCTGCAAATGATCGCTAGAGGCGCTGTAGAATTTTGCCACACTAATAATTTACGTAGTCGTCATTCGAGTATCGAAAAATATTATCGCTTCAAACTCATGGTGAAGACACAGCTCGTGATGGCGCAGTAGGAACTAGCCCTTAAATTACAGTTTAAAATTCTGTTGAATTAATTTTCGCGCGTGGGTCGCGTGCGATATCTCGAACGCCACAATTAACTTGGTTCCGTATATGGACTCATCCACAACCTACTATAGTCTAAGCCGAACTGACCCTTGTGTAGGGAACACTGCGCACTATGAGACTAACATTAGCACTGAGTGTTAAAAGTTCCCGTTTTGGTGAGGGGTCCCCTAAATAAAAGATTAGAAAAAAGACCTTGCTGAACAATTGTGATCATTATTAATTCATACTAATATTATAAATGCTGAAGTGTGTCTGAGTTTTTGGGCGTGACGTCGTTACGTGGTAACAGACAGACGCCAGTTACCGCTTCACGACCAAAACACTAAACCAATTTTGCTGAAATTTGATATGAGTGCAGTTGTAATCCCAAAAAAATACGTTATATACTTTTTGTCTCGTAAAAATGTAAGCGATAAACGAATTTAGGCACATTTTTTAAAATATTTAGGGCTAAAAAAGCAGACGGGTTACCTGATGGAAAGCAACTGCCGTCACCCATGGACACTCGCGACATCCGAAGAATGAGTGCGTTGCCGGCCTTTTACGAGGGAATAGGGATAGGGGATTAGGGAAGTTGGGCCACCGGTAAACTCACTCACTGAACGAAACCGCACAACGCCGTCTCACGCAAGTTTTCTGTGAGGCCGTGGTATCATTCCGGTCGAGCCGGCCCATTCTTGCCGAAGCATGGCTCTCCCACGGCTCATTTTTCCGAACATCACCATCATCTAGTAAACAATTTTAACAGCCAGTCCTTTGTAAATGCTTATGTACTAACTAGTATTTATTTCAACAACATTGATTTGTGTACCAAACTCGTCAAATGTTCTCATTAGCTGTCAGTCGTCACCTTTTAACCCTAGCAGCAGATCAAGGCACAAACGACCAATTTAGTTTAATTTACGTTCATGTGCTAAATAATTAACAAAGGGCCGGTTTCACAATTGACTGGGAGGAACAGCTTAGCGGGAAGTTTTGTTTTATATGTGACGAAGTGAAAAGTTTTGGAAGACCGACTTTTTAATTAAACCTTGAGGGCGTTAAAATAAACCCTTCGCTGTGATTTTATAAACAGAGATATCACTTAGTCTCCTTCTCTCCTTTGTTTTTAAATAATGTATACTGAAGCAGAGACACTGATGTATGCCACAAAATCTGTACTAATAGGTAATAAACATAAATATAAAGAGTTTGTTTGTTATGATGCGCTAATCTCAGGAACTACTAATCTGGCCGGAATTAAATATTATTTTTGTGTTGGTCTTTTCATGAAGGATGGCTATAGACTTATTAACATCACGCCACGACTAATAGGAGCCGATCAGTAATGAAAAAGTTGTAGAAACCAGAAAATTCATAAAGTTTCACGCTGACGTAGTCGCGGTCAACAGCCACTATTTAATAAACTAGAACAAGAAAAGCAAGCTAACGGTACGAATCGATACTACGCGCGTGGCTGCGGAATTCGGAATAAAAAATGTTACAATAAAAAAAAGTTTAAGCACCTCTTATCATACAATTTGTCAGAAAATGATTAAAATCCACCTTAATAATGTGCTTGGCCGACAAAAAGAATGTTACACATCGCGCGAAACTTTTCGTTACATTTAAAGCGTGGCCACACTACTCGGTACGTTGCGGTACAACGCTTCGACGTTTCATACAAGTGATTTTGAACATGTTGACAAGCATACAAATTGTTCTTACCCACCCACGTCTGTTGTACATAATATATATTAATTATAATGTTGCAATATAATATATTGTGATGAGCGTTACAATATTATAAAAGAAATGATACTTATAGTGTCTTACTAATAAAAATATTTATTCAACGAATAATTAAAAAATATATTGTTTTCATGGTTTGGCATATTTCACATCCAAGCTGTTACTATTTGGAACGCTCTTGCTCCGGAAATCAAATTATATCCGACCAGAAACATGTTTAAACGCAGAATCCGACTTCTATCTTTAAATCATTTGGCAGATTCGTAGTTTTTTTTCATTCGGTTTTCAGTATTTTATATTTATGTACTTATATTATTTTATGTATTCGTATAACGTTATAGGCTTTGTATATTATTATATAAGAATAATTAGTATGTAAGTGTATGTATGCATAGATATGTAGTATGTCTCATATATATTTTATATGTACTTAATTATATTTAGTAAATACTATTACATTGACTGTTATTTACCAAATGTGTTAATATTTTTGTTTTTCCAACACAGAAACCTGTTTCTCTTTGTCCCCGTTACCACCCTATGGTTGACTGGTAGAATATGTCTTATTGCAGTAAGTCCCCCATTGTACATAGTGCATTAAGTGTTAAATAAATAAATGAAAAATATTGAAAATGTTACAAGACATTAAAAAAATCTGCGAATCTTCAATAATTACATGCTTTGTAAATATTTTTGTTAGTGAGGGAACATCTTATAACCCAATGACAATGACCCAACTTAAAGATTATGTTAGAATATATACTAGTATACATAAGTAGTATATAAATAAATATATTAAATGAGTATACAAAAGGAACAAACGGGAGTATGACGCGCTGTTGTCTATCCATTGCAACAGGATACCGAATGCGAGATTTTTTTTGACATTCGATTGGAACACATTTCGTGTTTACTAAAATTTTATATAAGATTTGTACATGTGACCGTGAGCATCGCTAGGTGGCGCTGTACAAATTTCATAGAAACGCGAAACGCGTTCACGGTTGAACGTGAAAAAAAATCGCACTCATCACTCTGATATGCGTTATTCGGTTGCTACGACGCAACGCACGGGTGCAGCGTGGCGGCGCACTTAGGCGGTGCTTTTTACTCAATTTATAGCCGCAAGTGTATACATTTTGGACACTTTAAGTGCATTATTTACACTTATCAAAGTGTGAGCTGGGTGGTTTATTGCTGAGTCGGTATCGGCCGGAGATCGTGCCGAAATCGTGCCGTTCCCGCCCGCCTGATTATCTCACATATTTAAATTAATAAGCCAGATAAGAAATATCACCGAAAAAAATAAAAAAAAAGTCTATATTATTGCTATCGCTATGAATACCAAAAAAGTTTTAAACGCCCGTTTGATGGTCGCTGTGTCAAAATTTTGTGCAATTTTTTTTTAAATAATTGTATTACGTCCAAAAATCATACTTAAAATTTCTTTTTATTATGTGTGATAAATATTTTTTTTAATTTAAAATCGAAATCAATAATTCAGCTAATAATTTAACATCAAAATATGAAAACTTCTAGATAGATTTCTATTGATTATTAAAATTGATTCAGCATTAGTTGATTTCCGGTAATGAAAATTCTCGGTGGCTCATCGCTTTCAGAGACACGCACCAAGTAGTATATAAATATGTCAATAAACAAGTAATCTTTATTAAACTGTGGTCACCGATGAACCACACGATATACAAAATGAAGTCACATGTCGAGGCAAAAAATACGGCTGATTGCAGTTCAATTTCCAAAACCTCATTCCGTGAAACTCAAAAGTGAAATTATTAAAAAATTTTATTGCCACAAATTGTATTTTAATTATACCGAGCAACTAGGGCGACTCGATTGAAATAATCAATAAATCAGTGGGGCCAACGAAAATCCGAGCAGAAAATGATTAACGACCAATTGGCGGCGCGGACCTTCATTTGGGGCCATTTCGGTCCATTTCGCGGGGCTCATTAACATGCGGGGCAAAAAATGCCCCCGTAGGAACGCCGCTCACGTAAGTACTTCGTCGGGGATGCTATTAAATTTTATGATTGTTTTCCATACCCGCCTTGCTCCAATTTTTTTTGCGATTCCGACATGTTCCACGTTGATCTATAGCTGCTGGATCGGACATTATAATCTTATCATTACTGCTATGACCGGCTTCATAGGAACAGTATTTCTTATGATTATGTTATTATCTTCCAAATGTGTACAGTGCAGTGGAGCACCCTCTAGTTCTTTTCTCTAATCTCGGAGTAGTAAGAATTACTGATGCTTGACTGCACTTGTGAGCATATGAAAAGTTAGTGTAATTTTTATATGCCTATCTGATATAATTTTTCTGATCACAATCTGGTAATGATGTTTGGACGCTATTCAAGTTTTTACAAAATGGCTAATATACTACTTATTACGTATAAAACTCACGAAAACTTTTGTGTCGTCGTTTCTACGTAAATTGTAATGTTTAAATGTATCTTGTGTACATTAAATTGTTTAAAAAAAAAAGTTATTTTAATCTCAAGCCACAATAATTTTACCGATTAGTTGATGCCTGCATCTTCGTTGCGCGAAAATTTGTATATCACGGGAACTGTACATTATCCTGGGACAAAATTTATCATATGTGTTGCCTAGACGTAATAGCTAAAAAAAAAGCGCGTGCAAATAGACAAACAGATAAACAGGTAACTTTTTTGTCGATTTGTTCTATTACTGTTCCTAAGCCCATTGATCAGTTTGTAAAAGTATTAATTGTACTCACCAATTTTACTGTTTTATTATATGTATAGATTATCCTTACCATATCCAGAATACCAGCATCGGTGGTAAAAGTGCAGAGCCGATCTTGATCCTCGTAAAATTTAATGTGTCTCGGACAAAGCGAATTTCGTTAATTAACCGTTTCAGTGTTGCCAGATAGATAACGTGTGTATCTTTTTTGCCATCTTAATTCACCGTCAAGTTGCCATAAATGATTTGATGTCGTGTACGAGTAAAAATCATAAGAGGCTCCAACAATGATCAATTCCTAAAAAAATACTATCATATTTCAAATTGAAAGTAGTTTATCGATAGTTAAGCTTTAAAATATATAAATATCATATGACATTAGATTCAAAACGGATCAATGAATCAAAAGCGAAACGAGTCCAAAGTCGATGATAAATTCGACTCCACACCGAATAGGAAACGTAATCCTATTACTAAATAATCATCGCATCGTTGGGATCTCATAAAGCACAGAGAAGAACCATGTCAAACGTACATATCGAATATCCTTAAGGCTATAGAAATAGAATCCAAAATCGCAGATGAAGATGATGTTCATGTTGGTGATTAAAAAGGCTAAGAGGTGAAAGTAGGCGCATCCAAGATAACCTTCGACCCCACCTGTCGTTGGCAGGGCATTGTGGATGCACCTATTAGTGAATGGCAGAACGTATAAATATCTCAGATTACATAAAACGGATAAAACCATACGTGGCCTGCCAAAATGCCTTCAGGTATCAACAAGTGACCTATGGATCTTCTTTCTTATAAGGCTAGCGTAGGTCTTCTTTACTTGTTTGGTAAGCTCTTAGGCTGGGTGCAGCTTAACAAAATTTGTTTTGATAGATTGCAACAGGGAATCGCTTTTTGTCTGTCAAAGTTACGAGGCAAATAAAAAAATAAAAAAAAATGTTAGTCTGTAAATATATGTATTCTGTATTTTACGTTTTTTTTTGTGTTTTGACTGACAGTATGTGTAGTTTTTGAATAATGAGCTCCTTAAATGTATTGTTTATCTTGACTTCTACTCACTTTCTAAAAAATGTAACTTGATTCATAACTTTCTGAAGCAGTACACAAATTATTTTATTTTCTAGGTCTAAAACTATTTTCGTATCTACAATAGTCACCAATTTACAAATAATTTCAAGACTACCGACATTCTATCTATTCAAACGTACCGCACAATTTATTGTTGCATTTACAATAGTTTTTGTTGGAATGTCCATAAAACACTCACTGGATGCGTTTCCTACATATGCAAAATTCTATTAGCACGCGTGAATTTATCAACATCACTGCTACAGTTACAATTTTCTTTTAATCGCATTATCGGATGGACGACATTGGTTTCTATTTTTCAGACGATAGAGTGCAAAGTTGTGTGTCTGTTATCGGGGGAATAAATCAAGTGGGCTATGCTGACGGTCACAATTTAGCAATTTACTTGTCAACATGATCTAGACCTATTATTATTAGCAGGCGCAAGTAAAAAGCTAAAGCTATTTATTAAGAGTAAGTTTTTGTAATTTATTAAGTTCTGTTACTCTTAACAAGGGATATAATATACTTCGTTTTTTTTTCTGTTGGTATTTATAAAGTTATATTGAGCAATATTTCCTTTAAAAATTTTTTATTTATTATTATTTATTTACCGTGTACTTATTATTTTATATTAATTACCTATATTTAGTTTATAAATACGTAGAATCTACATCAAGAGAATGTTAAGTTACATTTATGCCAAATAAATTCACAATTAATTTAAATGTTCTTAATAACTTTCCCGCTAAATATTTGAAAGGTTCCTCTGAAATCTTGTCACTTGTGCCACCACACAAAGCGCGATTTCCATAGTAAAGTAGTAATTAGAATAGTGTAAAAAGTATTTATTCAGCGGGTAATATATAAGGTGCATGGGCTTTAATTGTCAGGTTAATAGCAATGTTGCCACAGATCTCTGTTCAAATGGATAGCCAAATTCGTCGAAGTATGCACGACCTTTATCGATACAATGTTGCTTTTTTTTGAGGATAATTTGTGTTTCTTAAACAATCGTTATGACAGATTTTAGTTTGCAGCACGATTGCTTTTTTTTTATATTGATATTCTCAAATAGTTTTCTCGCAAATGGTAGTTATTTTCATAAATGCTTACAGTTGTGTTGGATTAACAGGAAACTTTGGGGAAGACCAGGGGGGTTATTATGACCTCTTATTCCCAGCCATGTTCCAGCCAGCCAGCAGTCACGTGACACTAAATACGTGAAGTTTCACGTTCCCTAATGTCACCGACATGTTTAAAATCCATTCATAGACCACCAAACTAGTATTAATTCAGTTATTATTCTAATAAGACGTTGTAATACGAAAAAAGAACGAGGCAATTTTTGGCCGTATATTGAATTGTCTGGAGATATGCAGGTTTGTAATGGTCATAATAGCCTCCCTGGAAGTAAACGCACATTGGGCGCAAAAACGTTGACAAAACGCGAGTACCATTCCACCCCGCCGAATCACCGCGGGATAGACCCACGTAAAGTTTAATCGTTAAGATAACATCTTTAATATCCGTCTGGCCGACGCCATTTTCTATTCATGTTCTCGTCCCTCAATAGACGTTCAACATTATAGAATCAAAGATACAGGCGTAATCATACTTCCTTCGTGCGAATATTGTAAACGCGAAAGTTATTTAGTTTGTCGGTTTCTGACAGTAGTACAATCCATTGTACCAGCTAGCTCCATGCCAAATTTTATCGAAATCGGCCCAACCGCATTAGCGTAAAGAAGTAACAAACATGGTGCATGTTTGTTACTTCTTCACGCTTAAGCAACTGGGCCGATAAAATTTGGCATGGAGCTAGCTGGTACTCTGGATTAACACATAGGCTACTTTTTAAGCAGGTAGCACCGCGGGGCACAGTTGCCTTACCAAGAGTTTTTTTTTCCATAATCCCTAACGTGATTAGGGATTGTTTTCTGCTTTTATTTTTCTTTTGATTTTTTATTCATTTTTATTTTTTGTATTACTAGTATTTCTTTTCCAATGTTTTTGTTCTTTTATATTTTTTGATTACAATATTTTTTACGTCACTTTTATACAGTACACTTACATTTAACAATAATTACTACAGTTTACATAACTGTTCATCGTTTTTTTTATATCGTTTTCTATTTGTTGAATTACAGTAAAATAAATATATTCTTAAATATCAAATTAATTACAATAATATTAAGTCCAATAAATTAAATTTCTATATTAACAATAAATTAAATTAAAAGCAATAATAATCCCAATAAAATGTCAATGTAAATATAAAAGTACGGCACAAACATTCAACTATCCCTAATATCACAGCTTATTTACTATATAGAGCCTAACTATTATCACAAAGTATATCACAGTTTTTCTTACACACTACCCCAACAATTTTCTTATAGAAAGACAAGAATATGTCTCACTATTTATCCCCCAGGATGGATGACAGGTTCTCACCCGTAATCGACGTGCCCAATTTTTGCTCAATACCATATCTATTGCTAGCAAAATTTGGACACTCGAATAACAGGTGAGGAACCGTCTCCTCAACTCCCGGCTGACATAGACATAACGGATCCTCCTTCAGCTTGAATCTCTGCAAGTAGAAGGCGAATCCGCCGTGGCCCGTCAGAATCTGTGTGGTGTAGTGTGTAATGTTTGACTATCCTGTATGCAGCAGCAGCGCTTGGGAAAAAGAGCTTCCTTACCAAGAGTTTGAGGCAAAAGTATTTATCGAGAATCCTTGATACATAATTTTTTAGTATAGAAATTTAGTCCCACAAGTAACCGCACGGTAAATTTTGCCATGTTTAAAGTTTACACAATTAAATACTTTTCATTTAACCTTATGTATAAATATTATGTATAAATTTTACAGAAGCGAAAGAAATTCGTCTTTCTAGTCTGTTTGTGGGAGAAATTTTAGACATTTTTGGAAGTCGGTTGAAAAGCGATATGCTTTTCAACCGACTTCCAAAAACAAGGAGGTTCTATGTTCGGCAGTTTTGTTTTATTTGTTTAACGATTACTCCGCCGTTAGTAAACCGATTTTCAAATTTTTTTTCTTTGTTGTATACCATTTAAATTTATGCAAATCATGTAAGCTAGAACCGACTTTAAAATAATGAAGATTGTGTACGGAAATAGGCTGATGCCTCATCGAATTCTGAAACAGGCACTATTAAAGAATAATTATTGTTTAATTCTTTTTACTTTCTTTTTTTTTTAAATTTTTACGATTCACATACACTTCATAGGTTTCTTTTCACGAACAGGGGCGCAACACGGCACGGCGACCGTGCCACAAAAGACACTCTAGAACACATTGAATGTTATGAGAGTATCCAAGCTGGTGGTTAGAAAACCGCGAAAAGTAATATGAAAAAATACGCAAAAATAAAATCCACGCGGACAGCCCCTCGCCGGCAACGCACTTGCGACTCTGCCGTTTTTTTCCGACAGTCTCCTACTGATTAAGGAAGTCAGGCCACCGGTAAACTCACTTACTGAACGAAGCACAGCACAACGTCGTTTCACGTCAGTTTTCTGTGAGGACTCCGGTCGAGCCGGCCCATTCGTGCCAAAGCATGGCTCTCCCACGGCAAAACCTTCTTATCGTATAAGCGCTCTGTTGTACAGCTGTTGGGTCTATAATAAGTCAGCGTTAACTTTAGTAGTTATTTCTTTTAGAGTTGAAAATGACAAAAACGAGCTTTGCAGGATCTTAACAGTTAATGTGGTAATAAACATTCAAAACAGCAATAAAGTTTTAAGTTTACCCAGTTTTATGGTAGTTTTTTCACCGACTTCCAAAAAAAGGTGAAGTTTCTCAGTTTTACTTGTGTTCTCTTTTATTGTTTCGCATTATTCTTGACTATACTTTCAGCACGACTCTGCTTCCGTAAATACGAAATTCGGGCTTGCGATTCAAGTGAAAGCAACGATAGCGTGATCAGCCTATATCTGTCAGCTCTATATATATGTAATTACATAGTCAACTCTATATAATGCTCTATGTAATAGAAATATCGGTGCAGTACATCGTGGAATTCGAAACAAAAACTATCCTTGTTGGGGTTGATATTATGAATACTCATACTACTGGTCAAAACCCCTTCAGGGTCTGATAAACTGTAATAATTAAAGTTATATTTATAAAAAGTTTACAATATGAGATAAAATGTTAACCTTGGTGCGAACAAAATGAAATCGTAAATCGATTAAAATGGGTATAAAGCCTATAGACGTCTTAAAATTTGTAATAAACATTTTTTATTTGGCATAAAAGTATCGTAAGATGTCCAACAAAATCGGTTTGGTAGTTTGGCACGAAGAGGCAGTAGATAGACAAATAACGGGTCCACAGTCATGAACCTGAGTGGATACTATCTCTTCGGTTTGGGCATTACTCTGCCTACCTGTTTCCCTTAAAAAGCCTGACCTACCTAATTAAAATAATGTTTTTTGTTTTAGTTTTTGTAATGTTGAAGGAATGTTTTGTAATGTCCAAATTAGTGAATAAACGTAAAGAAAAACCATTAAAAATTCAAGATTGTGAATTGAGTTTTTTTTGGTTTATACGTGTTAAATAACATGAGTTTTTTTTGTTTCATTTCCGAGCCTGGTCTCTCAGGTGCTGTTATCTCAGTTTTGTTTCGGAGCAGTTTGGATACAATTTCGAATGCAACTGGTGTGGCACGATTCCAGGCCGCGGGAGAATTCACAAAATTTCATACAAACGACACGAATATGAAGCTTTGACTTGTGTTCTGGTTTGGGCAAAACTCTATTTGAATGAATCATATTTTGGTGCTTTTTTGGGAAAACTTTCGAAATATTTATTTTTACATATAATAAAACACTAAAATTGGTGTGTATGTACAATTAATATTTTCATAAAATAATCGATGTGGTACTTAAGAACAGTAATATAACACAAATCGACAAAAAAGTTGTCTGTTTGTTGACCGGCTTCCAAAAACGAGGAGGTTATATGTTCGGCTGTGGATATATATATATTTTTTTATGTATGTTCGCGCAAAGCTCCGCCGTTTGGGAACCGATTTTCAAAATTTTTTCTTTGTTGTATAGGGAATTGTTCCGAATAGGTCCCATATTTACCATGTTGGTGGCTGATGATGGGAACCATGAGTAATCGAAGGGGACTCCTCAAAATTTGTATGGAAACATATTATAGTGATTTTGGCTTCCTTAGAAGCGTCCTAGGTATATGTTACCAAAAAGTAAGATTTGGTACCAAGGTATACCATGGTTCCGAAGGTACTGAGA
>JAOTAV010084816.1:0-12072 GCA_026546445.1 Cyclargus thomasi | reverse complement strand
ATTGAATTGAGGGTGCATCTTAGATATTAATGTTGTAAATGGTGTCCATCGAGTATAGCTATTTTCAATCGTCCGCCGTGAACTGAGGGTGCAGTTTGGAGTGCATCAAAGTGCACCTTTGCGTGATGTTAGTTCCCGCCGTGTAGAATCCCCTTTATTCAGAATGAATGAATTCTGGGGGGCTACTCTTGAAACCTTTCGAGTTGTGCAAGTTCTCGAACATGAAGTGAAATTTAGTATTTTATCGTGACAGTAACACGGTGTCACACGGTAAAACACAAACCGTCGCGGCCTCTGGCGCTTCACGTGACGTCGTTCCATTCGATTAATAATTCAATCAACATGCAAATCACAGCTCTGTCCGATACCGAATTAATATAGTGCTCGTCCATAAATAATATATTCCCTGATAACATCGTGACGTATCATCCAAAATCAACTAATCATCTATAAATAGATATTATTTTAATAATTAATAGAATCAAGCGTTACTTTGCGGAAATCCATAGCTTTCAGTTCTCAACCCGTATTTTTACTTACAGGTTGAGGTTAATTTCGCAGAATATTGCTAAAAATCTTAATTTGCTATACTGAAATATTATTTTGTTGAAACTTATTTTATAACAGTCATTTTAGACTACATGTTCAGTGCTCACAGTTCACTCATTAATTACATATCACAGAACGTCTTGCCTGAAATTCTATAAATTAGAGAGCTCTAAGCAGAATGTTTACTATTTCACTTTACTTTTGGACCTACTTGTAAACAAGGGGATATCAGTGAATACTGAACACGGTAAATCTACAAGCCGTACTTAGACAAGACTGTCTGTAGATAACATCAGTCTGATGGACTCGAAACCACGACACTCTAATTTAGCCACCATTGTAAGGTCTTCGTAACTAAATTCATGTAAATAAATAAATATACCCCAAACTAGCTGCTGACCGCGACTCCGTTTGTCGTGATAAAATTCCTCTTGAAGTTTTTCCTTTTTTTTGCTACAAACATCACGGAGCCCGAGACCTTTCCAACGAAAAACGGTCGAAGCGGTTCGTGAGTTCTGGCATTACAGCGTCAGGACAACCCGACTTATTTTTATATAATGGATTTGTTTAAATTTTGTCAATCATTAAGCCTTCTGTGGCTCGTCCTAATTCTACGAGCAAGTAATAAATTGAAAAGCAATGTCTGGAACCAGAACACTCGTAGCCGAGTAATCGAGTTATACGGAATCCACGAAACAATTACCGTGGAGATGTTGAAGGAACTCTCAATAATCCATTATTTTTTCTTTTAAGTCGATTTCGCGAAATGTTCAAATCGCCGATCTCAAATTGTGACGAGTCCAATTAGATTAACATCCAAACTCAACACTTACATCTTAAAAAGTAAAGCTAAAATTTATATTATAATTTATTTTAAGCTATGGATTTTTGCATATTCGTTTTCGACTTCTACAAAAAATCTCCGTTGATAGAGACCGGCGGTATTGGCAGGCTTATCTGTTATTATTGGTGTCAATAAAGGCAGCAGATAATCGAATTATCGGCAGAGCACTCAATTTTAATTGTATTTTAAATTATTATAATACATATTAAAATATGAAAGATTGGCAAGGGAGGCTCAGATTTCCTGCTCATCCTATCTTCTTCTGATTAATTTCGTTGCGGGTCCCAAGGCAGCTTTAGCACGTCCCTCGCGCTCCCTGAGATCATACCTGCGGGTTTTCGTGGTTGGATACCGCTGTCGATCCTGGCGACACAGAAAATACAGTGGTGGGAATGTGTGGTGGGCCAAAGCCCGATTTGAGGGAAGCTCAGATATGAAAAACACAAGTTTTGTATAGTATTGCCAGAATAGACATAATGAAGAGTTTGCTGACTTTTATAAATAAAGTTATATTAAACGGCGCAGAGCGCTTAGACCTTATCGAAGTTTTCAAAGCGGTTCTTTGACAACTTCGATAAGGTTCTAAGCATACCGTCTAAACATTCGGCAGGACTAGGGCATTGAGACCGGATTTACCCGAAACTCGAAAACTGAAAATTGTGATAAATATTTTGAGCAAAGAGAATAAAAAATGTGATAAAATAAATTTTTCCATTTATGCCATTTTTTTTAATTTTCTAATTCTTTTTCAGTAAGTACTGGAGTTGCAGAAAAACGTTATATAAAATATTATAGTACTGTTTATTTTAAATTAAAAAAAATCCGAAAAAGCTCGAAAAACACGGAACCCGGGTTTTATTTAGCAAAAACCCGAAAACCCGGGTTTGAAAATTGGGTTCCGGTTTCGATTCCCTAGGGAAGACATCGCGTTAAACCTATCAATTACAAAACTCTTTTAAGTCGTGTCACAACGCACTGCTATTCATTCCGTTGTATTATTGCTATTTCGACTTGCACATGACCGATTTTTTATATTTACATAGAAAACTTGTTGTTCTGTGGCTATTTTGTTGGGCTTTTAAAAATATATAAAGTAGCCGGTTTCGCAAATTATGGACCTAAGTTTTCATAATGTAAATGTTAAAAGTAATTAATGAGAAATTAGTTTGTTTCTTTATTTATTTGCCCTTATTTTACGCCTTAACGAAGCAGCTAATCGGCTCGATTTTTGGGATAGACGTTGTGGAAGGATATAGAGTAAAAAAGTATAAAAACTTGCTATTCGTGTTATTACGCGACTATCAAATTCCACACAAGCAAAGTTGTAGGCAAATGTTGCTAAACAATTACATTGTAGGCTTCTTCGTTCTACTGAATTCGAAAGATAATCGACTTTAGATAATTGAGTAACGAACAAGTGAGATAGTCTGAGAGTAGTTCCCGACATGCGGGCACACCGGCGGGTGGGTTTTTGCGTCATTTAGCTGTCCCGACTCCCGACTCCCGGCCCGGAGTCGGTAAGTTTTTGCGGCAGTAGAATCTGTTACAGACCGCAGAAACTTCGCAATTTACAGGCCGATATTGACAGCGTTAAACTTTATAACTATTATTTGATAGAATCAGGTATTACTTTGCGGAATTCCATAGCTTGAGTTTTAGTAAATTAAGATTTTAAGTGAACTTGACTTAACGGACGTTGTTCGTAGTGTCCACATCCTGAGGATGCCCCTGTATTGTGGCGAAACGCGCGTCGAGGTTCTCGACCCGCATTTTTACTTGCAAGTTGAGGTTAATTTTTGCGGAATATTTATTATATTAATTTACTAAACTTTATAACTATTGTTGACAGCCTAATCATTTTGAATATCAAAATAATTCGTAAAATAAATTTTGTATACGCTCCCTTCTTCAAAGTAAACAAAAATTATTATTAGCAAACTAGATGATGCCCGCAACTCCTCCCGGGTACCGTACATTTTTGGGATAAAAAGTATCCTGTGTTCCCTGCGACACGAAATATGTCCATACCAAATTTCAGCACAATCGGTTTAGCGGTTTGGGCGTGAAGGGAGACAGACAGACACAATTTGGCATTTATAATATTAGTATCGATGTCGGAAAATTGTAAGATATTAAACCAATCAACGTACAAGGTTTCTATCACAGCCGTTGTCAAGGTCACGCCGGAGGAGAACATCTCTACTTTTTTTTATAACATTAATTTTCAGTTGACAAGATGAAACGCTAGTTGTGCCCTTTAACTGCAGGTTACAGTTTACAACCTGTAAACTGTAGTTACAGGTTGTTAAAAAAACTTAGTGATAATATTTCAGGGTGTGAACAGCGTATTAGTCCCCTATATACTATGAAAGTATCAGCGCTTTTAGCGCTAATAAAAAATATTTGTAAGCGCAAACTTATTTCGCCAGGACGCTTAGTTTCATTAAATTCTACATAATATTTAAAGAGATTTAAAAGCAGTTAATTTAAATCTATACTTAATATTATAAATAGGGAAAGTTTCTTTGTTTGTTTGTCCTTCTTTCACACCCCAATGAAGCAAGCAATCTACTTGATTTTTGGCATAATCAGTCGAAAGGATGTAGTAGTAGTAACAAAAGCTACTTTCATGCGAGCCGAGCGAAACAACGGAAAAATCTGGTTCTGAATGTATTATATTTCAGTTGAAATCAAAATATTGGAAACATTTAACATTTATGGTCACTAGTTTTTACTATGTCATAGTACGTATTTAAAACGTACTAAATAGACTATCTTTATCGAGCGCTGACGCCGATTTAAAAACGAAATAATGATCCGTATCCGTAACCGCGGATACACATTTCTAACGATTTGGCACATCACTAATGGTAACGACGTTTATACATTTAGAAAAATAGCTAGCTGTTACCCGCGGCATTGCTCGCGCTTAACATAATATCTTCAAACACACTTTCACTCCCTATTTTTCTACTTGAGAGTAGAATCAAATTCCTTTCTTAGCAGGTACCTACGTCATAACATTTATGTTGAATTCAGTCTGTATGAAAAAATTCAGGTCGATATAGTGGTTTAAGCTGTGGTTAAATAGATCACTGTTTCAGTCGGAGATTTTGTGAATTTATACATATAATAAAAAGAAAAATTGGAGTGACTGTACATTTAATATTTTTAAAAATAATCAATGTGGAGGTGCTAAGGAACAGTAACAGATCTGTTTGCACGCGCAAATCTCAGGAACTACTAGATATATTTGAATAAATCTTTTTTGTTTAATAGCTTTTAGGTCTGGGCAACATATAGGATAATTTTTATCTCGGGAAAATGTACGGTTCCCGTATATACAAATGTTTGCGCGACGAAGTTGCGGGCATCGCAGCTCTCAATCTGAAGTCCTAAGAACTGAAATCACTCTGATGGAAAAACCATTGAACCGCAGCAGACAGGCGGCGAACCGATATCGTTTCGTTAACTTATATCAATCCAATATATATATATATATATATATGTAGTCAACTGTGTGCTGGGTTTGACATAAGGGGACCGAATTCTTTTGCAGGCCTTTGCACCCATAGTAGATTATTTATACGGTATTTTCAGAGCGAAATAAACGCTCTTTTTATACGGGCATACTAGCGAACGGGTTAGCTGATGGAAAGCAGCTGCCCGCCCATGGACACTCGCGATATCCGAAGCTGCGATAAGCGAAGGCTGGCGTCGCAAGTGCGTTGCCAGCCTTTATGAGGGTGATTAGGGAAGTTGGATTACCCGTAAACTCATTCACTGAACGAAACACAGCACAACACCGTTTCACGCCAGATTTCTATGAAGCCGTGGTATCACTCCGGTCGAGCCGGCCTATTCGTGCCGAAGCATGACTCTCCTACGGCAATGAGCATCCGCATCAGCATTAAATACTATAGTGGGTGGGAAAGGTTTTTAAAATGACCGTACGGTTGCCCGAGCCGCTCAAACGCATTCATTATTCTCTTTGAATAGTAGGCCACAAGTGCTATACCTCGCCTTGGGTATAAGCGCGGCGCGGCGGTGAGGGTTACATGGTTACCGGCCACGCTACTCTGCCAGTTGGCCATAAACACTGACGGTGGTAGTTTTTAACGCGTCCCCCGCCCGTCTCACGTCAAGGCGCGGTTCAGAGGTGGTGGTCAAGCTATAATACAGAAGATTGAATACCTCAATACATCTGTGACCATATGCGGGTTTTTCTCACTTCACCGTACAAGTATCCGTACTTGAGGTCAATTGTCTCGTGCGCCTCCATTTTTACAGTTTATGAATCGACTTCTCTACATCTAGTGCATACGCTCTTCTATCGCAAGCTTTTGTATGTGAAAGACGTAGAGAAGTAGAAAAACATCTTATATCTGGCTTTCTGTGACTGGGATAAAAACTAACTGTGACAAACTGATAACTTTTTTTTTAATGCACCGCAAATAAGCAAACAGGTCACACACAGAAACTGCCATTGTCCATGGAAGGTTACAGCATTTGAAGTGTTGCAAGTGCGTTGCCGGCCTTAAAGTATAAGGAATGAGGACAAAAACCAGCGTAATGCTGTTTCTATTCCGATGAATCGAGCTAAGGCGAGTGTTCGTCTTTAAATAGAAGAAAGGAAAGGCGCGAAGAAATGAAATCAATCGAACAACAATCATAATTAGTCCAGCTGTTGTCCAGTCCGATATACTGTTATGAGAATATTGAGGAAATACGATTGAGCGGACACGTATGAGGGATTTCGCTTTCTCCCGACTCCCGACGAGATCGACAAACTTATTAAAGAGAACGATGTTTGTGTACTATTATGCCCGGCTTACCCTCGCCTACTGTTACCCGACCTCAAACGGAGGCCTATTATATTATTCTCCTCACTGCCACAGTACTGTTTTTTAGATCAGGTATAATTATAATAAAAGATAAAAGGAAATTATATTTCAAAAATTTTTACACAAATTGAGCGCGTACCGAATCGAACGGGTACTTGTGATTTTGTCATCTATACTTAAAATATTAAGTATAAATAGAAAAGTGTGTCTGTTTGTGTGCCTAAATTCACATCGTAACGAAGCAATCAATTGACATAGACGAAGGTGAAAGAATGGAGAACACTGCTACTTGTGACCATGGACAACTGTCCACACGAGCTTAACCATGGGAAGAAATAAATTTTGAATTAAGTACTCTTCTGTATATGTAACGCTTACACGACATGCCGTAAGCCCTACACTTCCTGTTCTTTATTCGTAATCTTGGTGTGACATCCGACAGGAGACATGGGTTGTTTTGACTCATGATATTAATTAAACTGTCACACAATAAGCACGTACCCCGCACGACGCATTATCGTCCGCGCTTATTGTTCAACGTAAAATTTATTTTAAAAATGTCACGAAATATTTTATAAACACTCGACGGGTCTTCGCAAGGCCTGACGACGGATTACGAACGACGAAATACGAAATATATTTCAAATCGGCATTAAAGCACCATGCTGTCCGATGACAGGAATCATGGGTCCTTCCTTTGGGATCAATGATTTTTAACCAAAATTAGCATGTGGACTGTGTAGAACACAGTCCACAGGCTAATTTTGGTTAATCGTCCATCCTGCCAACTTGGTTTATGCCGAGAAATCGAGTCGATTAGTTGCTTCGTTAACGCGTCAAGAAAGGACTAAGAAACTAACAAATAAATAAACACTCTTTCCCATTTATAATAATTAGTATGGATGACGTAACTAAAAATCAATTTTGTGAATAATTTACTATTTACTCTCGTATGAAAAGGAATACGAGGAAAACTAATACGCCTTTTTGCTTCTTCCGATATACATTAGATAAAATAAGGGCCCTTAAGTGATGTTTTTGACGAATATAAAGAAATACGGCGGAAAGGATATTATATGATATTCCGTTATGTGGAAACGTGCTGCTCTCACACGCTACGTGACGACACCTGACACGTGGGGACGCGCGACACGTCACATCGTCACACGACATACAGTATGGATGCACTATAAAGTTATTACAACAAGAACTAGGCCGGCACAAAATCCATCTCGCCCAGCACGGGACTTGTTACATAGTTTTGCTCTTAAAATATATTATAGACCCGTCATTTAAGTCAGCGCTTAGTACTTGAGAGCGTGTTCAAAAAATTATAGATGCTGTTTTCATTAATAGAGAGGCCTTCATGAATGAAAACGGCATTTAGATTTTTTTTTAATAATGCTGTAAGCGCTGACTTTAATTACGGGCCCTAGTGTATATATACGGGTCCTATAGAATGGAGATGGTTTAACTTTTGAATTAGTGTCTGACTTGAGAATTAGTTGGAGAAAGAAGAAAAAGTGTTTAGTTGCAACCCGTGTTTAGTCGTGTCATGGCGGGGGCCGTGACACGAAGCGCGTTCACCGCTAAAAGACACTAATGGTCGTACCTATATCTTTGTTTTGAAGTTCACTGTAGAACCAGCTCAGTGATATGTCGCTATGCCTGTTCTTAACCTTTTAAGTTGACAAACACTTTCCTTTTCAGAATTCAGCTTCATCCAAGTATAAAGGCGAAAGAAGTATCAAAAGATAATTTCGAAGCGATAAAAATTCAATTTATAGTCTCCGAACAGAATTTATTTGGCAGGCCAGAGGGCGCCGCGGTCGACCGGCCGGGGTCGGGAGTCGACACTTAAGTGATTTTTATGGTCCATTCGGTCGATGCTCGAGATTTAGGGAATTTAGAGAACCTAACGACCTGACAACTAAAAGGCTCTATTTTGCAGTCCTTGCGCACAGTCGCGTACTCCAAATGTTTAGCGGACCGACTTATAATAATAAGATAACTCACAAGTCTCAGTAGAAAAAATATCTTCTACTAAGTTGCTATTCGGCGAAGAACTGCAAGCGACGCCGACTATTGACCGTCGTGGGTTCTTTAACCGTCCCTCGGTTAAAGAACCGGTGGCAGGGGATTCTCCATTTATAAGAGATTGTTACTTATCAATTTTCTCACCGGCAGAAGAGCCAAGCAAAGATGAAAACAACTACACTGGGAAACACATAATTTCCCCGCGTGTGCCGAGATCGATCCAATCGAGAAGGTCTCGGTCGGGTTTTACGGCGGAAGTTTGTAACTATTTCTTGCCGTATTTAACGTCGAGACTCATTAACATAAACTGCTAATCCTCGCCAAGAGGGGGTTAAGCCCCGTCGCGAGGGGTTTAACCCCCTCTTCGACGACACAGGCCAATTGACTCCTAGACCCGGGGGTAAAGATACAGGCCAATAGTCGGACACTCACACACAGGCTACCTCTAAAGTTCGGGCTTGAGCTTTGGTTTGTTCCTAAAAGTCAGTTATATATAATGTTTCGCACAAGTCAATATTTTCTCATTTTTAAGTCTAGAGCCGTATTCCGAAAACGAACGAAACGGAATGTTACAAACAAACGCCGGCGTCGCCG
Source organism: Cyclargus thomasi (assembly GCA_026546445.1). Lineage (NCBI taxonomy): Eukaryota > Metazoa > Arthropoda > Insecta > Lepidoptera > Lycaenidae > Cyclargus > Cyclargus thomasi. The sequence goes on along the minus strand of JAOTAV010084816.1, from coordinate 3,204 downwards.
CTAGTGTAGGACGGCAACATTTGGTAGAGCACGAATATTCGAATGTGCCGCTTTAAAGTAGGGCTTCTGCTTGCGTCCGAGGCCTACGATGTTACTGTTGTAATGTTTCGTCGTACACATAATTATATAAAATTAGGATATATTATTAACAAACTATTTAAAACATCTGACGTAGGACACAACTCACACATTCGCAAGTGTATAAAGGCTCTACATAAACATATTCACTGATCAATGATCAGTGATTATACTTTAACATTTTTCACCCCCCTCTGCTACAGAAGTTAACAAGTTCCGAGGTGACTCTCCGATTATGTTACGAAATAATTTTTAATCTATTAGATTGCTCAGCACCCGTAACTTTATCCATTAACGTACAACAGACAAAAATAACCCGCGATCGCGACCGTCGGGTCCGGGACCGAAAGTGAAAGTTAGTCACCCCCCAACACCCCCTAAACTCTCGCCCCTTTTCCCTCCACCCCGGTCAGCGGCCGTAAATCCACGATTCATGCCGGTCTCCCACGGGAACCGAGCTAGTTTCCTTATAATTACACCCGGAACGAGGGACGACTTACTGTTTGTCTCACTTAAAAGAAAAAATGGGGTTAGTGTGAAAATTATAGCGTCTTGGGATACGCAAAGAGAGTAAATAAACATTTTTCTAATTTTCAAAATTTGTGCACAATAGGGAAGATGCGTTTAAAACAAAATTCATTGAATGCAATTTATTATGATAGTGGGCTAAAAGATATACAGAAAATCTCTAAATTCTGTTGAAAAATAAGTAAGATATTAGCGATTTATCTTCTGCCCATCTCTTTCTCTCAAAACGTAACATTGTATGAACTTTGTATGCAGCTTATGGACTTTGACGTCACAATCAATATCGGATCTCTCTTTCTAACTAGCTATTTTAAAGGCTTGCAATTTTATTGTTTTCAATTTATCAAAAATCTGATTTGACTTCATTGTTTTTCAATAACGAAAGATTTATTTATATAAATAGTACATAATATCGTAGTACATAAAATTTGACTACGAACAGTGTCATCACGTCTGAGCTTCTTTCTAATTATTTCTTTCGAATTGTTTTTCGTTCAAAGAAATTTCGAACACGTAGACAAAATGTAATCGCTAAGAGTTCTGAGAAATATTGTAATGAAAGAGAGCTTTTTCGATGATTAAGTCGCTTATTAAAAGGTAATTAATTGTCCGTATATTTTTTTTATTTTACAATCTGATTTCCCAGCAGTGTCTGAAAATTATTATTGAATAGAATTTCTCATAATTTTGCAGTCAAACGAACGAAACGAACAAATAAAGAAAACTATGTACCTCGGAATAAGCAGATATTAATATTATAATAATTATCGGATAAGGACATACGTGTTGTCTTGTCATGTGCATTGGGTTGAATGTTTGACGTTTGTGTTGTGTTGTGACGTACTTTCATAAAAACTTTCAACCCGTAGGGTTGAATTTCATAAACTTTTGTTTGAGCATCTTAGTTCTAAAAAGAACCCCCATGCAAAATTTGAAACTCTTTAGTGACCTTTCGCTTTTAATGCAGATAAATTATATTCTTTTTTGGCGTTCGAATGAAGAATCTTTTATCTATTTAAAGTTAATCGAAATACTGTTAGGAGCTTTTATCTGAAATACTAATTAAATTTTTCATCTAAAATACTTTTTGCAGAAAATTTTTGTTTTGGCAATAGAATCAAATATTATCATAATCGTGCTGAATGTGGCCGTTGTCACTTTTAATAGTTTCACTCAAACATTAACCGGAACTTCGCAACTACAATATTTTATGACACCGACGACGCGGTATAAAAATGTAAAATTTTCCCGCTTTAAAATTGTCCTCGTCGAGAGAATTATTGCATTGTTTACCGCCGTGAGCGCTAACGTGTACTTAATATTTACCATTCACGAGATGTAATAAAAGTAAGCGGTAATACTAAATTTAACAATCCAATCCTCGCTGCCAAATACCAAAAAACATCATGCCACTTTCTGACATAAACAATAGATTTCATTATCTAAATGACATTGGTCTAGCTGCCCATGACGCTGCTGCCTTGAAGTGACGTAGAGCAAAATGAAACCTATAACTTATGTCATAAATTGCATTTTTTCTGTCCCGACCACTGGTAACGAGGATCGGAATTTTATCTTTAAGGGGACTATGTTAACGGACGTTGTTCATAGAGTCCACATCCTGAGGATGCTCCGGTGTTGGGGCGAAACGCGCGTCGAGATCAACCCGCACGGTGGTGGGGGGCCTTGCATGAGTTTGCTAACATTATTGCTTGTGTGGTGGGGATGTTTGCAAGTTCTTGCATGCGAGTGTACGCACAGGCAGTGCGGGAAAGGAGGGAGGTGCTTACACTCACTCATTTACTTACTGGCTGAGGTTTATTTCGCGGAATATTGCCGAAAAATCTTAATTTACTAAACTTAAAGCTATGGATTCCCGCAAAGTAACGCCTGATTCTATTAACTAACTCTAAGGACGCCGAGTTCCCTGCGCGGCGCGCGTGTGTGCGTGTGTGTGCGTGTGTGTGCGTGTGTGTTCGAGTGTGTGCGTGTATGTGCGCGTGTGTGCGCGTGTGTGCGTGTGTGTGCGTGTGTCGCAGCACGCGTCGTCATGCGGCGATATTACTTTTACACAAAACAACCCTTTGTGAAGCTTCAAAGATATTGGATCGACACGACAAAGGAACGATCGCCGAAATAAATTACACAACTACAAAGAAATTTTCCTGTAACTGGGCACGTGAACTCGTACACAACGAAGCGGAAAAACTAAATTATTGTCGAGAAAAAGAAAAAAAATCCACGAAACAAAATACTCCTCGCCAAGTCTAAGCAAGACTTTTTGTCCCAGACACAATATGTTAACGATATGTTACACACAACTATACGTTACAACCATAAACTACATAATGAAATGGTAATTAATTATTAAACGCAATAAACTTAGGGATTTTCCGATACAAGTAAATACGAGTAGGTACTCGATACTTTTTATTCGATACCAAGTACTTTCATCACCGAATCAATCTTACGATACTTACTCGGTATCAAAACTAAAGTACTTGTTATTGACGTTAGGCCTGGTTTACATTTAATTAAGTACAGTAGCGAGTTAACAAAACGGTCAGCTAAAAATTAAGTAGTAAGTATTAAGTGACG
>JAOTAV010084805.1:0-12072 GCA_026546445.1 Cyclargus thomasi | reverse complement strand
ATCGAAGTTCTTGAAACACGGCGGTATATATACGACAGCTGAAATGTATCACGTGGGCTTCGGCCTGACCGAGTATATAACCTTTGTCGGTCGGAAGATCTTCCTTTGGCCAGCACGTTCATATCCAACAAGTACTTCATGTATGATTATTGTGTCATGGCAAAACATTCATAGCGGGTGTATCGTTTTATTAATTTAAAATATCTAAAACTAAAGCATATTTTAAAATAATATTGGTATTCCACGCTTTTCCTCCATATAACTGGGAGAAAATTCATGCTTTTACATCTACGCGTCCTTCTTAAAAAGGGGTACGAATTTTATGAGATAGTGCTATAAATTATAATAGTGCGAGTTAAATTAGATCCATTTTTGCCAACATCCATGGTTAAGGTTTTTAATTTTGGTGATATTGTGCAGTTGGTTAATATTTTAGCGAAAGCGTTATTTTACATGCAATCTTCAACTTTTGCAGTTTCCGAAAATATTATCAGTCTGCATAATTAATTAAAGCCTTTTTTTATTTAGCAGTAATCGCAAACTTCCATCAGCTTATTGCTAAGTTCCATGTACCAGTTATATCTGTGAGCTGTAACGACTGTAGGTACTGCTGCAGCGGAGTGCTGATGTCATCGCTCATGTTTTCCAATAAATCGATATTGTTTATATGAAAGTTTGAATTTAGAACTCCGGTGTTTTGCGGTTAATTTTATTAGCAACACCGGCGTTATAAATTTTTATTACCAGCGTCCTACACGTTAAAAATCTAAAAGTGCGAAGTTGCTGACGTCACTATATTTGCAAAATGGCCGACATTGACATTAGCTGAGATTTTACCGTTTTCGTAGGTTTTCTTTAAGCCCAATATAAAATATTTTGCAGCAAGATTATAAATCAGAGATCTTATCGATTTTTCTATTAATAAGATGTAATTAAACAGACATTTTCACGATAACATCAGCCAACTCGACTGGAGTTCGAGCTCAACTGGCATAATAAACAGACGGAATTATGAGAAGGAAAGTGATAGACCAAAAATTAACCGAAAATATAATTTAGATTTTTATTTAAATTTGGCCGTGCGCGTACCTACGCCCGCAACTACGTGCGTACGACCGCAAATTGCGTGCGTGCGTGATTTCATTATATTCCTCCCCGACTTCTAGATAACCGGATAGACGGCCAACGTCGCGATGCCGCAGTGATTGTTCTTGTTTCGTGACATTTTTATGTAGCCTCCTAAACCCCACCCTTCACCCCACGAGTTCTTCACGAGCCAGTAATCTTCTCCGGCCTCCGTGCCGTATCCCACCACGGTGACCGCGTGGTTCAATTTGTCGGAGTCGCAGGCGGGGTCGTAGAACACGCCGCCCTTGTAGCTCGCGAAGCTTCTGGAATCGACGGCGACTGAGACGGGGCCGACGGTGGCGACGGCGTGCTGCAGGTCCTTCTCGCTGCCCTTCTTTACGAAGACGACGCCAGAGTCGATAGCGCCGACTGTGTCCTTGTTGAATCTGCCAATTAATGCGTATTGGGTATTATAGAAAGTACTCTGTCCTATGCAATATCCGTTGTAATAATTTTATATACAGTATTGTCAGAGCAAGGTCACCACTCACCAAATGTTGTAGTGCCTGGGACAGGGTTTTAAATCCCTTGGGAAGTTAACTGCATAAAGCCCACTAATAACACATTAACCGTCAATCTATTTCCTTAAAGTTAAGTAAATATTTACAATATTCTATTTTGAGTGTGGCATCCTAAGGTCAACACAAACCATACTACCTACCGGCACTGGCGTGGCCTTCCGTCCCCCGATTCGTAGGGGTAGCTGGCTTCCGTATCCACGCCCTCTTTCCCGATGTATATATAAGCTTTATGTGGCCATCCGCCTTCACATTGGCCGTTCTCCAGGTCGCAGTCCACAAGGTTCTGCTCCGAGAGGTCCACCAAAGTTCCGTTCTTGAGAAAATGTTGCCCTTCCAGTGCGGCTATCTGTAACAATGTCAGTGATTTATCGCGTGGGGATCGTACATTTTTCCGCAATAAAAAGTATCTTATGTCCTTTCCCAAATTTCAGAAAAATCGTTTGAGCCGTATGCCAATACGGCTCTAGATTGAAGAAGTAATAGACAGACAGAGGAAGGTAGTTTATACTTACAGCGCTGAATGCCCAACACGAGCCGCAATACCCCTGGCTCTGGACCCTAGTGACGGCCCCCTTCTTCCGCCAGTCGATCTGGTCTGGCAGGGCCACGTGCTCCGGTAGCTGGTGGTCTACTCTAGGCCCGTCGAAACTTGGAATACCTCTGTCATCGAAATAATAATAAATAAATGAGTACGTGCTTACAAAATTGTCAATTTCTAAATGTGTTTTTGCTCAACATCATCCTTGAAATTTCGAACCCGAGCTGGGTTCGAAATTTCAGATAGAATTCAGGTATTTGTGGTTTGTATTCAAGTGCCTGTATTCCAATACTATTGAACTAGATTTATATATGCTGCTGCATAGGACATACATAGTCCTCTGCCAAAGGACGGTGCCAGCGATCTAGGAGAAGAGAGTTTCGGAAAAAAAGAGGCTGTGGCATACGGACAGGCACACATATGACGAATCTACAAGGGTTGTTTGCCTATTGAATTTTGAACCATTAAAATGTTACAAATGTAATTTTTAAATGATTTTTTTGTAAACGTGACTTCATATCAAACAGTCGAGGCTATGTTATGACTGGCAAGAAGCGAGCTCTACTATTGTGTCGATTTTCACAATAAGCGCAATTATCCTGCATCGCGCTATCAAAGCTTCGAGGCTCGGCGGTACATCTGACATGTAGTACGTGGGACATTGGCTTGGTCGGGCATAACACCTCACTCGATCGGAAGATCTTCCTTTATGTCTTGTTTACACGTATTAAGTAGATAAGTAGGTAAGTAAAGCATGTAAACACAAAATTTAGTAGCAAGTTGCAAGTTAAAATTTAGTTACTACTTATTCAGATAATTAGAATTTTTCCATTTTTTCTGTTAAGTTGTAAGCGAGACTTGTCACTTGACACATTTGGACAGGTAAATGTCAGCAAAAAAAATGTCAGCATTTAGTTAAATTCACAATTGTAGTACGCCACTACAATTGTTAATTTAACTAAATTGTGCTAAATTCGGGTATAGTTTTTCGTCGTGCTTCTTTAAGTGGGTATTTCAATAATTTATGCCTCATCAATAACTAATTTCATGCCAGAATTTACGACTTCTGTACGTTGTTGATCGTCCAACTAAAGAGCTTAACTACTTAAAATTTTGTTACGTCTACTTATGCACTGAATACGTGTAAACCAGACATAAGGGTCGCCACGCTCATACCCATACGCCTCTAGGTACTGAATCATTTGCTTACCTCAAGCAGGACAGGTGTTGACGGAGCTCCTCCTTCGTCAAGTCCGAGAAGTGGTTGATGCCCCGGGAGTAGGGGACCAGGCCGGCAGCGTGACGTCGGTTGTGCTCCTCCACCTGCCGCCTGGTCTCGTGGTACAGGCTTCGACGATACGAATCCTCTTCGGGTCCATAGTCTTTCTGGTGTTTAGCCTGTATATATAGACAATAAAAGTGAAACCTTATAATGCGACACGAAATTTTTAGATCTTTAATGGTACAAGAAACCCACGTTTATTTAAGTCCCTATATTCATGTTTTTAAAACTGTTTGGTTTAATTCAGTATAACCACGTAGAATTTAGGGAGTGAAGTCTCATGCGTGCGCTCACAACTTTTTTAATTTAAAAGGAGTAGGTTATATAGTAAAACGACAACTTTACTTGAACAAAAAATAAGGTTTAAATTTTTAATCTGCAGGACGAAGTCGACCAACCGCCCCATTGTATGTGGGTCCGTCAGATCAGTCGGCGTCAGGAAAAGGGGGTCTGGCCGACTTCTTTCGTAAAAAAATTTTAAAAAGACGCAGAAAACTCTCCTAGGGCGCTGGTAGATATAAATCCGACATTGGACTAATAACTTACTTTATATGCGATCCATTCCTGGTCCAGTTCGTCCAGCCCCATAGCTACGGCGATCAGCATCAACAACGCTAATGATCTCATCCTTCACAGAGTTAGGTACGCCTATGGAAGAAACTTCGCTTATAAAGTTAAAATAAAAAAAAAAACCAAGAGAACAAGTTATTTAAATAAAAAACAAGAAAATAGTTAAAACTTACCTGCCAGTATCTATGGTATGTGTTCTTAACCTGCAAAAGGTTTAGGCTTGCTTTCAGTCCAGGCCTTGCGGAGTATTTATAACGGAAATTCAAGGATTTAAAAATATGTTGGTAGCGATAAAACAGGAATTCCGACGGTGACAAATGCTTGAAATTTGTGAAGTATCTATGTATGTTTATTACCTGTTGTTGTTCCAATCAGTGATAGTTAAAAGTACTATTTTGGCAATAGCGGCCTTAGGGGGAACGGGGAAGGGCGACCGCCTGGAACGTCGTACAAAAAGGGACACCGGCAGGCGATCAGTCAGGTTTTCAACCGACTTCCGAAAAGGAGGAATTTTTTTTATATATGTTCTTTTTTATGTTTGACCACACATTCCGCAGTCCGCCGTTTGTTACCGATTTCGAATATTTTCCATGTACTTATTTACATATTTAAATTGAAGTGAGAGGGCACTGAAGAAATATCGAGCAGGGTGTTAAAGCTGACTGGCTGCCTTATTATTACTGTAACTACAACAACGGTTTCGGTGACTATTACCACAAACAGGCCAGTTGCGCAGGAGTAATTTTATAGTGCCCGAGTGTGTGCCTACACAAGAGCACTCTCCCTTCCCTCACTCTCATAGCCTTGTGGGACGGATGACTGGCGAGAGATTGAAGACGAACAGGTTATCAGCCAGCATTGTCCGTAACCAAACTTGGAAATAACATGTTTCCCGGGAATAAAACCCGTTCATAACCACTGGACCACAGAGACGTCGTTGTTCATGTTCAAGACTATGAGGGCAGTAGCTAATTAAATATATTTTTTAAGTAGTCAGAGTTAGTAGAGTTACTCTGTCCATTTAAAAAATCGGTTGGTCTAGTCGCTCATCAACACCTGCTGTTTATTAGTTCGCTAAATCCTAAGAATACTCTGACTGATCCAGTGGTCTGCCCGCTCTGGCTTATCATCGACCTTAGCTTCTTTCAATCCACGGGATTAACATTGCTTGCGATGAGACGTATTAAGCGCCCCCTCCTGACTCACGGGCCCTAGGCTGCAGTCTATAAGCCTATGGATTAATCAGACCCTGAGAATACTACTCTAACTCCCTTGCGATGATTCGTTGGCCCTTAAAATTTCTAAGTCGTTTAAACCAATATATCGGCCTCCAGACCTCAAAATCTAGCCAAGCCGGTCGCTACGGCCCATTTTTTTTCAAACACATGAAACTCACTTTATAAAGTCGCTAAAATTCGATCTTGCAAAAAGGTGCCCAAACCCAAAGGAGCTGCCACTCATTGCTCTTAATATAATGGTAGGCATTTGACAATAAAATTTTACCTAATCCTATATATCCTATCTTATCCTATATATACCTATCTTATGTCTGTATAAAAAAATAAAGAAAAACTTTTGCCTTGTAAATTGTATGATTCAATGGATGGATTCAAAACATATACTTACATTAACTAATCAATGTCTGAAGGTGTCTGTCTGTTGGTAGTCTGATACGGAATACTTAAGGCCGTAAGGACGGCCTAACCGATTATGTTGGCAAAAGAGATAGTTCGAGCCCCGGGATAGTACAATTATTAAACATAGTTTGAAAAACATTTATACAAGGCCAATATCCAACCAGCACTGTGGTACTAGTTTGGCCGTTTGGCCGCCAGTGTTGGCTTCATTTAAAATTATTTAATAAGAAGAAATTCTTCCCAGAGACCCGTAATTCGTAAAGTACATGTCGATACGACTGAAATAAATGTTACTTTTTATCCCGGAAAAAATTACGACTCCCGGCCGCGTGATTAACTAATCATACTACAACAGATTTGCTGGTGTTATCTGTATAACTGTTTACTACATAAACATAATATATATAATTAAAAAGTTACTATATAACTAAATGCTGGAAGTAGTGTATAAAATGTATTATATTAATATTTTTATCAAATTATAACTTGTTACTTGAGTTTAAAATGTTACTGATAGGCTTAAATTTTAACAAAATATTGGGTAAATCTGCTTGTTTCCTTTAATCATATTGAAAGATGTTTTAAGACATTGGAAGGCAAGGCAAAAGCACAAAACAAAATCTTTTTTAAATATTTTAATCACCTAAAAATATGACGACATTTGAAGTTAGTGGAATGGTTGTCTTGATCATCATTACTTTGGAGTGTCAATAAATACCAACAGCCAGTAGACAACACAATAAGAGATGGTCATTAATTACAATAAGTTACGGCTAATCTTCTACTTCTTGGCAGTTACCATTTCTTCTAGCGCTTTAATTTCAGCTGAAAATAAAGAAAATAAAATGTGTCAATTTTATTAAAAAAAAAAGGTTGAATATAACTTATAGCATGTATTCAAAATATTAATTGAAAATGTAAAATTAGAATTGTTATCACAAAACTTAAGCTTATGTATGTATTCTACATGTAAACATTTACATAGAAATTATCGCTACACAAGCATTTTGGAAAATAAAAAATAACTTGACATTCCTATTATGTTCATTTAAAATCTTTTTTATATTGAAACTCCTAAGTCAAGTCTAGTAGTGTTTTCAGATAAAATTAAAATACGTAATTACCCGCTGCAGCAATTGCCTTCTCTTGCTTGAGCTTTTCATCCCTGATCACCTTCTCCTTAGCTTCGATTTCCCGCAGTTTTGACTCCTTCTTTGAAAGTCTACTTTGGTGATACGCTCCATAAAGAATGCCAGTTGTCAGCAGGGACCAACGACCAAACTGAAAGATTCAAAGATGTTGATTTTACAACAATCATTCATGCAGCAATAAATGAGGTTGGAAAATCAATACTAGAAATTAGTCCTCAGCATATTAAAATAAAAATTGGTAAATAATTTTTGTGCTCAGTATTAAAACACTTGTTACATAATGTGTCCTAGTCATTGGAAATGATAATGTTTACGTACCCTGATCAGTGGTGATACTTTTACTGGTGGTCCGTAAGGAAGGTTGGACATTTTTATTCCTTTTTGCAAGACTAGTTGAAAGAAATAGAAGATTTAAGTTGAACTAAATTTCCTCCGCAGAGGTTATGCTTCAAATTCAATGTCTAATGTCAAATTATTTTTTTTATATGTAGCATTGTATCAAGTCAAGTAGGTTCCATGTTGGTCAGCCTTTGAAATAAATAAATCATGTTCACAGATTACTTGGGGAAACTATATCATGTTCTATAAACCCATTAAGATTAGTAGTCATTTAGTATTAGTTTTCAGTTTCGTAATACCGATCAAATATTTTAAATAACCTACAAAAATTATTTCAGAAGAAAGTTATTACAATCTTGAAAACTGTATGTTCAGACTTCATTTGTAAGTAATCAATAAAAAAAAAAACTTGGAACTGACTTTGACGTTTTTTTATCGGAAACGTCACGCACGTCATTTTCACGTCATGTTCATCCTGCTCAGCCATTTTTCAATCGAGTCATTCAAAAAATGATGTTTAATTTGTATTTTTCGGTCAATCAGTCAGCAATATGGCGTTAATGTTGTCGTTTGTGTCCGTCGCGGTTTCGATACTGTATACGCCGGTCCTGCTTCTAGTAATATGTGTTATATTCTTAGCTTCTATCGGAAAGTCCTTGGGTGTTAGAAGACTGTACGTCAACATTCTGCTGAAATTATTTGAGGTATGTAACTGTTTATTAGCATATTTAATATTGCTCATTACTCATTATTGATTCTATATACGTTTGGGTAGTACAAGTCCAAAATTATAGTCTTGTTGACAGTTTCGCCAGCCAAACGTTTAGGCCATGCTTTGACAATTTGCATAAAGCTCATATGTTGCAAATTAATTAGATAGCTACTGTTTATTATATTCATTTTCGGCTAATACACAAAACCTAGAATCGATAAAATCTTCGTAAGATCAATAATTTCAACCGTGTTGACGCTTCACTAAGGGGGGCCAAGGAAATAGTATAGAGTTTTTTAAGAATGCATAGTGATGCATTCTTAAAAAACTCTCTCCTTGACCCCCCTTTAAAATAAGGAGAAGTTCAAATATAAAGAAAACAGTAAAATGAATAATGAAGAGTATAAGTCTATAAATTTAATTTGAGGCCAAATAAGTAAATAATCACATAAAAAAATTATAGATATCTATGCTCATTACTTCTTACAAGACACAATAAATCATTGATGTTGGAACATAACCATAAGCTTAGATTTTAAAGCTATGTAAAAACCATTATATGTATTGCTATACTAGAATTACTATAAATGAAATAATAACTATTGAATATTAAGTGTAATTAGCTTGACAACATTTCATTATTACAGTATTTATTAAGATATGAAATGGCTTATGATAAAGCTGATTATTATCAATTGTGAAATTATCAAACCAATTTGAATTGTTGATCCTTGGCATTATTATGGAATGTTTATTAAAAGTAGGAACATAAACACAATTTTAATATGTGTATAATAAGTTTTAAATTACTGGCCTTCAAATTAAGTAGAAAAAAGAAAAATTCTCACACTTTATACTGTCATCTTATTGAACATACAAATGTGAGTTTTGCATCAATAAAATAAATAGCAAAGAAAGTATTTGTAACACAAGATTTATTATAATTGATTCAGCATGAAATGATAAAGGATATACACTTTTGAATTTATAATAATCTAGATAGATCATGACCTCAAATCCATTGCCCAATAATTCAGTTATCATGTGGGAGCCATACATTTTTCTCGGTTTCAAATATCAATCAATCAATCAAATTAGTTTATAATATTCTATGTCTTTCCTTGATGAGATGCTTTGAGTCCTGACTCAAAGCATCTCCATACCAGATTTTAGCAAAATCAGTTCAGCGGTATGGGTGTGAAGGGGTAACAGACAGAGAGACAAACTCTATTTGTGCGTTACTTTTAATTTAAAAAAATAATCTGTAAGTTTTATATTATTTGCAAATTAAATACAGCAAGTAGAAAATAAAAGAACCCAAATTCTTTGTTCGACCCTTTAAGTTTCAGCAAACAAAAGAATTTTGTTTTTTATAGTGCCTGTTTCATAACACGGCTGGTACACATTGATTACAATTTACAACACACAAGGTGTTCTTGGATGATTCATATGTGGATTATAAATGATCAATATTCTCTTCTGACGATTAATTTTATCCATGTAGTAATCCTCAAAATGATTTTAAGCATATACCATAATAAAACTGTTTTACTGATATTTGATTAAACTTACTTGACATTATAGTCTTTCAAAATGTTTTCTGAATTATTCTTGATCTAAAAGTATAAGGGTAATGATTCACTTGCATAATATTAGATTATTTTGCTTTTTTAGTTAGCTAGGTGAATACCTGATACTTTATCACTTTAGTGTAATATACTACCAAAACAATATCTAAAAATATAACAAAGGATTTGCCACAAAGTTGTTGTTACATTATGTTTTGTTCTTTTGTTTGACAATTACTACTCAACAAGTTTTTGTGTAATAGCTTCTTACTTTTTTTGACATAATATAGATATGATTTAAAAAATACATGAAGTTATATACACACAAATGTTGCGGCCAAGTGTACATTTTCCTTTTAATTTTTTTATAAGAAACAATTTGTGATTTCATATTAGCCATAATATGTTAATTACATCCAAATTGACTATTATAATTTATCATACACTGTGTATACGGTGTGTTCTCTCAGATTCTTTAACTTCTAAAGTGGGAATTTCAGTCTATGGATATCTGAAATTTCCTCTGATCGTGCAAATATATTGGTGCGATGATAAAACGCCTTTTAGAAATAATTTGTATGTATAACTATTGAGAAATAGCCATCATATCCGATGAAGCGGTATGACATAGAAAAGGGGTTCCCGATTTATTTTATGGTCTCGGATACATTTTTTTTTTGGCAGAACCCTTGAAACAAGACAAAACAAACAACAATGTGACACTTTAAAAGATGAAGCGTATACATTTGACCGTTTAACCGTCGGCCACAACGCGAATCCGTGTGAGCCCTCTACGGAACCCTTAGTTCTGCGGACTACCGATCGGGTAACTTTGACATAGAGAACCCCAAACACTTATGTTGTAGGCTCCCTTAAATCGATTAAAGGGCAAAAACGGTAATGAACTTTAAACCTGTGTGATTTATCACGTAGGGCCCAAATTATATTTATAAAGGTTGAGACACATTATGTGGAACCCCTACATCCACCACCACCCAGGTCCTCAATTATACGGGTAAAGGCCAATCGGTCAACGTGAAATATTTCCGATCATGAGTCACGCGGCTGTTCTGTGTCTGCCGAAGTCAAAGTTCCCGATAAGGAACCGTCGATCACATTCAAACTTTGTATGGACATAATTGACCTTTAATATGCTCTTGAAGTCACAGGAAGGAAGTCCGCAGATCTTTTTCCTAAAATATATGAAAGTATCACAATTCACAACCCACCATTCGCTAGTCTTCTGGTACGTACGCTAAATTCCCTGTCTGCTACATAAAGTTGTCGGATTCTACTATTTCGATGCAGCGTAATTACAGAAGTTCTTTAATTTTAGTTCCCCTCAAATTCCAGTCTAAACATGACCATCATAGTCGAGTACGGACGAATAGAAAAATTGAGAGATTCCCTCAGTCAACCTGCCACTTCCCCAATGTAGAAAGATAATGCGACCATGCTGCAAACATTGAATGTTAAATTCTTACAACAGTAGTAGAATTGGGATTGCCAATCTTGGGCGAATTAATTGTTTTCACAAATTGTTAAAATTCGTCGAACGATCGATTTTCGTATGAACGAAGCCCTGTTCTTGGTTGGAGTGGAAGGTGCCGGAATGTAGGTCACCGTAGGTTTATCAATATTTGTACAACAATTAATTTATCGGAGCTGATTAAATACCTTCTTTCTTGTGTAGTAATACTCCACAGCTGGGGTGGCCTTCAGATGACCCAATAGTGGGCAATGCACGTTTTGTTGCCTAGAATTCAGTCGTGTTTCTTACAACTTTTGGAACTTGAGTATACCGAAATCATATTTTATTCTTCATTTTAAAGATCAGAAGATAAACAGCTTAGTAGAATACTCGTTATAAATATCCCTCAAATCTGGATAAAAATTTCCTACTGCCTGTTTGCAATTGCTTTGTAGCTTTGCGCACTTTTGGGGCTCGCCGAGTTTTATCCAAGTTTTATAAGTAAACTTCTACAAAAAATGAGGTCCACCCCATAACAATGTGCGCAAAGCGTAAGTCCGCATTTTCCAGGAAGTATTAACTTTCAGCCTTTAAGAAATTATAATCGATGAAAAAACTCCCACTGCTCTGGGTATAAACAGCTGTAGCCTTTCAATAAATGATATTTGTGCCACAAAGCGAACTGCTTTAAGGTGAAAACATAATAATAAGTACAATAATAATAATTAGTAACAAATGGTGCAATAATATATAAAATATAATTTCACAATAATGTCTCGTTTGGGCAAAGGTTAAACGATATGAATGTAATTGTCTTGGTTTAAGGCCACAATCGAATGTTTTCTGTATTGGGTCTCCTGACGTGGAAATCACCGTTCGGACACCCTATACCTAAAACGTACATTTGAAAAACGTGTTAGTTGTTTATAATATTTGGATGAAAACGCCAAAGTCCAATAATATTTGTATCGCAAGAGATATAACAAGCGAACAACATCCACGATAACAAATAATATATAATGTAGTTTTTACCCGACTGTGCCAGAATGAGGGCAGAATGTTTTTCGAGCGTATGTATTTATGTATGTATGTATGTGTGTGTGTGTGTGTGTGTGTGTGTGTGTGTGTGTGTGTGTGTGTGTGTGTGTGTGTGTG
>JAOTAV010084804.1:0-36969 GCA_026546445.1 Cyclargus thomasi | reverse complement strand
TGGACGACTTTGTGATCTTTATATCACAAAGTCGTCCAAGTAGTAGTAAAGAAATAAAAGTACATCTAAGTCTACGGGAGTCATAAATAGTAAATACAAAAAAAAAACCCTTATGAGAGCCCATGGACATTATTGCAAATGTCCATGGGCGGCGGGAGTTGCTATCAGGTACTCTGTTTGCTCGTTTGTCACCTTATTTTACAAAAAAAAAAATAATATTAACTATACGCCAGGTGTCACATGTGCTAACGAAAAATGCCTTATTTTCTTGTCCAAAACTAAAATATATGCTTAAATAGTAAATGCATTTCAACGTCTTATGCACTTGTCCAAACAAATCTGGGTACATAAGGAGTGAGAGAAGAAATCACGATTCGCGCGATACGTGCCTCACAATCGGACTAGCTGGGCCCAGGACATAGGTACAGGCGGAGCGGCGAGCGGAGCGGATGCATTCTTAGTAAATGTTACAAGTGGCATAATTATGAGATTAAGTAGAGCCAAGAAATACGAGTATACCATAGGAGGAAAAAGAAATAAGGTCAGTATTCCTTTTAAGATTTAAATTATATCGTACTTAGCACCGACGACAAAAAATATCAAATAGTTTAAAAGCAGGTAAACTTACGTGGCTATTACTTACGACGCATTCGGTTAAAATGACACACGATAAGAGTCAAAATTACAATGCTTCTAATTTCTATATAAAACATTGCCACTAAAACGTTGGCGAACTAATTGCACCCGTCGAAAGTTCGGCTGTGTGCTATAACCCGTCGTAGTTTCGACATGGTGTGTCATCCGTCTTTTAAAATACATTGCAGGCGTAATAATGCCGAACTTCGGTCGCGTGACTTCGTCCTAGTGTATTTAGACACAGGCGTTATCGTGTCAAACTCCAACCGCGTAACTTCGGCCTAGCATTTAGATACTGACAGCCGTGATCATGCCGAAAATCGGCCGCGTTACATCCTGTGTAGCCACTAAGATAAAATATCCACTCGTTAACATGTCCGCGGTCTTAAACAAAGGCTGGATGCAGCTCCAAGTTTCCCAGTCTGCTCGCTTTCCTCTGTTTAGTAGTCTCATTCCAGACGCTACTAAACTTTTTATTTGCCTTACCTTATACGGGCAATACAAAAACTTATTCAAGATAGACGGCTCACTGGAGAAAGCACTAAATGGAGCTAATATTTGAGCGCCAAAGTGAATTTTCTTTAAGATAATCTCACTGTAGATTAGTTAAGAATTTTCTTAGTATACTAATGGTTGTCCGCGGTTGTCAATTATTACGGTTTTACAACATATTTTGATTACTGCTCGAGCTCAGCTCCTTTCAAACGTTGCGTGATGCTTCCTATAGCCTTCCTCGATAAAAGGAATAACCAACACAAAAATAATTTTGCTATTCCGGTCAGTAGTTTCTGAGATTAGCGTTAACAAACAAACAAACTCTTCAGCTTTATATATTATTAGTACCGATATTCTCCACTATAGATACGTTGAGAATTTTCTTAGTAAATAATACATACTGTCACGTATAACAACTCGAGGTTACAGAGCCACCTTTTCAACCTGAGTTACCTTGACACTGTCATGTTTAATTAAACTAACCGAGTTAGCGAACAAAAAACAACGACCTATAAAACTAACTAACGCTTCGTTAGACTTGAAAAAAACACGTGTTCTAAGCTATATCTTTAAAAACTGTGTGCTTAAAGATTAAAATATCTATTATTTTTCCTTTTTTTTCAAAGTATAAATGATGTTATTTCTCTAATAAAATAACAATGAAATCCCTTAACCCATTTATTTTATAAACCGGATGAAAACAATTGAAACTCACAATCGT
Source organism: Cyclargus thomasi (assembly GCA_026546445.1). NCBI lineage: Eukaryota > Metazoa > Arthropoda > Insecta > Lepidoptera > Lycaenidae > Cyclargus > Cyclargus thomasi. The sequence goes on along the minus strand of JAOTAV010084804.1, from coordinate 35,117 downwards.
AATAAAACACGTAAGAGCTGGAAATAAAATGGCATACCTCGTACGTTTAATAAGTAAAAAAAAAGTAGAGAATGAATAGTGAAACATCCTGTAAAGAGCACAATACCGTGTATGTTTATACCACAATAGACAGAACTAACCAGTAGACCGACTTTAAACAAACTGATGAGTCTGCGCGAATAACGTTTCAAAAATACTTCTAACGGCTAAGAACATCAAATCCCAATGTCTGTCGCACTACGAAAAAATCAGAAAAACAATAGGGCTTTAACTTTACACAACTACCAATTTTCATAACGTTACAACCCTTTAACTATAATATATTTCAATTCGACATCTTGGACTACGTGACTACATCAGGACATAACGAAGAGTATGTCGAATTCAAACACATTTAATATCGGCACAGGTTCAGCTTTGGCAACTTCGACAAAAGCTCTAAGCATACAGCATGGCTTTACGTCAAACCCATAAATATCAACTCTTCTAAGTCGCGTCACTGTCATTCTTTCTACTGAAATAAACGCGTATTATATCTTCTAGCTCGATCTACTGGTTGGTTGTATCTGTGTTTATACTGTGGTTTATAGTTATGATTGAATGTAACGTTCCCGTAATGAAGCAGCGTGACTGTGGCGAGCGTGACGGGCTACAGGATGACCACAAATGGGACCGATTTGTTACACGCTTTTTGTCTTTTTTCTGAGGTAGGAGCTTTTTTGGTTTGTATAATGCGTACTCGTATATTTCTTTGGCGAGTTATTAAATCTGGAGATTAAAGATTAAGTCGTACTGTTAGATTTTTTTAAGTATCATTTTAAGTTAACCAATGACTGTTTACCATTTGACGCAAAAAATGTGTCTTGTTAATTCAAATACCAATTCGGCTCAGTCGAAATCGTATTGAATCAATTAAAGATATGCAAATTAGTTTTTTATCCCAGCACAAAAAAGAATGAAAATAGACTAACTTCTTTTCTTCCCACTTATCTCCAACAGCCTGGTCACTCTGGCTGGCTTCAATCGCTTTACTCATTCGACTAATACACACGGCTGCAATGACGGCTAGGGGGGAAGGGAGGGGGGATATGCACCCAGGGGGGAGGGTCTTAACAAGTTTATTGTCCCCGCGGCTTTGGATTATTGTGTTCTGATATTGAAGCGCATTTGAAATCATTTGCGTTTTTAATTCCATTCGTTATTGATAGAGTTAGTGGCGTTTTGTTGTGGTGTATGGTTTATTTTGATTATGTTATGATCTATAATATGAAATAACGAACATGTAGAATTGTCTGTGGCTATTGAAGTTAAAAAGGTAAGAAGAAGGACGCGAAGGATAACTGGTAGAGTGAAGTTTAACGTGATTTGGTTGTTCATCTTCTTCAATCACGCCAAAAACGGATATATCAAACTAACTGATGCCTGCTGAAAGCTGACCTAAATGACAGGATACGCTTTGTAATGATTCTCATTCCACGCGGGCGAACCCGCGGGTTGTACTAGTATCTATAATGTTCACCATTAAGGGCACATGACACACGTCAAAAATACGTGCGCCATTATCCCAGCCGTCAGTCAGTCAGTCAGTCTGACGAACTACACTCCACCAGACTCGGTCACCACAACCGCAACCGCGGTCATACTCATTCACTAACCGATATTTACCGATATTAGGATATCGAATATCGATACAATAAACAGCTAAATCGATATAGCATACTAGATGATACCCGCAATAAACTAATTTTGACGCAACAAAACTTTGTTGCGTCAAATATATAAATATATATATTTGGCGATAAATTTGTTTATCGCGCGAGAAATGACAATTTTTCACAAAAAATAAAAAACAGTAAAAAGTATCCTATGTTCTTCCCCGGGAATCGGGGTGTCTCAATACTCGGCAAAATCGGTTCCGCGATTTGGGCGTGAAGAGATGACAGACAGACGAATACACTTTTATAATATTAACAATTTAGTTAGAAGAATCAGGCGCTACTTTGCGGAAATCCATAGCTTTAAGTTTAGTAATTTAAGATTTTAGCAATATTCCGCGAAATTAACCTCAACCTGTAAGTAAAAATGCGGGTGAGAACCTCACCGCGCGTTTCTCCCCAACACCAATGTGGACTCTACGTTGTTCGCAGAGTCCACATCCTGAGGATGCCCCTGTGTTGGGGCGAAACGTTTCGTATTTCTATGGTCATGCCAAGCCTGCAAACGTTTTTGCCCTCAAAATACGGGTATGTATATATCACAGACCACAGTAACCGTTATGAAAAGCCCTAAGTCCTTTCCTGAGGCGCTAGTCTCAAAACGAGACATCATCTAAAAAACAAAGGACAAAGAAATAAATACCAATTCCATTTGCACTACAACAAAGGAATTAAGTTTAGTACTATGGATTATATTCTCACAGCTGGTAAAAATCTTTCATAATCAATTTGCAAATAGCTTTTAACTGATACAATCTATTAAGCGATAGGTTCATAACGCTAATGTTTATAACGATTACTCAATATCCAATTCTGATATCGGATAACTGAATATTTAAGATTGTATCGAGATTATTAAAAGCGTTGAACTTGAGCTGATAAGTGTTAACTTTTATAATCAAAATATAATAAGATATTTTTAATACATAACCGCTTTTATTAAAACATACTTACAGTCTATTAGCTAGATACAATGTAGGTGTGCGTAACGCGCACGGTGGCTAACAAAGGAACACCCGGCGGTGGCATACAAATGGTTACTTTTTAAATGGCAGGCGACCATTTAACATATAGATTCGTTACGTTTTGTTCATTCTATTTCGCAGCCGGTGAATCCCGATGTTTGAAAGAAAAATTTGAATAAAATTTGCTCAGAATAATTTTAAAACGTATTTAGTAATATGCACATCTGATTATGGGTACACAAAGTTGACAACGGTAAATAGAATAAGTATGAAATTTGTCACGCCATAATGTACCATGACTATGAGAGTAATTTTGTTTATCATGTCATTAGACCTAGATATTTATTAAAGCAAATTAAGTTCAGGGCAAAAACATGAAGTAACTGATGCAGGAAAACACTTGCAGTTGGTCTTCGAATATGATAAAAATGTATAGGCAATTCTACGGTCGGATCAAAATTAGTTAACACGGACGTCTTGACATGTTGTTTTGTGCCAATTCACGGCGATTAAACAAAAATTAATTAAGCCAATCTTGTATCTGTACCAATATTCAATGAAATGAAAAAAGGCCACCCTCTATACAATACAATTACAGAACATTATGACGTCACTCAATAAAAATCTCTTAACGAAATTCGGGCATTTGAATTGAAAAGCCCGCTAACAAAGCGACGCAAGGTACACAGGGTTCCGTGCCAAAGCGTACTGTGTAGAGACGTAGTAGAGAACGTATATCGATATCGATAAAATTAGTGATAATTAAAAATCAATTCACCTAAAATATTCGCTTTTAAATCGGCATTACAATCTGTAACAATGATAACAAGACGCAGCTAAATATGTCAAGTGCATAATAAGAGTCAAGATGGTAAGGTTAAATATGTCAAACAACTTCAACGACGATGGACGTACCATTACCAACGTTGGGTTCGTATTTTTGTTTGTAACGCTCAATACGATGAATCAATAGGAATAGATCAAATATCCCTCGTACTTAAATATGAATTATGTAAAAGGAGGAAAATGTTAAATTATAAGACTGTATTCATATTATTAATGTGCCTAATAAATAAAATTAAAATGTCTTTGAGGACTTTAAAATTAGCAATAGCAAAGTTATAATATTATATACTTTGTCTTTGAAATAGTTTTTGTTACACACTATGTTTTTGAAATAATTATTTAATGCTTAAAATAATAATATAATAATAATATCTATGGACGCTTCACACCACGTCAGTCTGGCCTGGTGATAAGTACCCGAAGGACTTGTGTTACGGGAACCAGACATAGGGAAAATATATTTAATACTTTTACACTATACACATATTTAAGATTTTTATTATATGATACATATATTTAATACACATTCAAGACCCAGGAAAAATTAAAAACTTTTTACTCCGTCGGCGGGATTCGAACCCGTGACCCCCGGCTTAAGCTACCAACGCGCTTACCAACTGAGCCACAGAGGTCGTCTTAAAAAAACGATAATAATTGATAAAATCGATATATCGATAGTGGTACATCACTATCTGCGTCTCAGTTTACAGTTGGCTACACATGAAAAGGACGCCTTCACATTATCAGGCAGGTTATGGGCCAGCCGGCTCGACACAACCGATTTCGGCGACTTATTTAACATCGCCGACAGTCATTCAATTGTACACAATTTATTGCGCCGCATTAAATATTGAACCAACCTTCTGAACACCTTTCCGTCAACGGGAATTCCTTAAGATTGGAAAGTTTTAAGAGTCCTACAAAAGTATAGACATCGATTGTATTTGTTTTAGTTTCACGACTAAAAACCTAAGCTTGAATGAATAACATAATCAAAGCCGTATCAAATGACAATAACAGAACCGATTTCGCTGGGGAATAATCCTTTTTATTTTCCGCAATAATAAAAATTCATCAATCTTTTACCGCCCACGTCAGCAGCAAAAGTTACAATTTAGCGATATTATCGCCTCGTGCGTAGGCGACGAAACGATATTAAATATCAAATCGTATCAAATATCGATAAATGCCATCGATACTTTAGCATCACTATATATTAGAACTTCAATACGTTCTTCAGGTATTAGCTAACCATGATTAGCGATGCGGTTATTGCTGCAATTATCTCAAATGCTCCCTCAGGAGTGAGCGAGATAGAACAACATCTATCCCGCTCCCACCAGGGAGCAGTTAGTGCCAAGGAAAAGTTCAGCAAGACACACAAGAAATGCATACAATTCCACCTCAAATATACGGGCTTTAAATTAAACGTGAAAACGACGAGTTACGTAAACCGCGCCGCGTGGTGCCGACTTTATTTGTTATTGGTATATTAAATTCGCCGCATTCAAAGTATTGCTATGCGTCAAAAGTATTTTTAAACTGAAATATGAAGTGCTGTCTAATAGATATTTCTACCTACGCTAAAATATGAGGTATGAAATGCTACGATTAATATAAGTGAAGTGTGAATATTCAATAAGGCTGGGATATTCGTATTTGCATATTGTTGTGAAAAGGTTTCACCAAATTTTTGTCGGCATGCTAAATGTGTCGCAGCCGGAAGGACGCTCTGAAGTTGTTTCTGTGAATCTGTAAATTTTAATTTCGGACTAGAATAAGTATTAAATGTTGTTCGCATGAGTTTAATGAAAAATAAAATAAAATAAAATAAAATGAAAAAAAAATAGATACACCTATTATAACGAGATTTATGTTTTTGTTTGTCAAAACAAACACATCGTATTAAGTCTTCCCGAAGTCAAAAAAAACAAAGATGGATCGATCAGTTTAAAAAAAGATCAACAGCACCACCTGGTGCATAATTCTAAAGTCAAGTGACCGGTGACCTCATACCAAGGCGAACTGTAGCTCTACCATGAGTTTAAAGCATTTGTATCGAACCGATAATGTCGCGACGTACTACGTAAATTTTTAGTATGGCAATGATATATAGGGTACAAGTTAGCAGACGGGTTACCTGATGGAAAGCAACTGCCGTCGCCCGTGGACACTCGCGACATCCGATGAGTCGCAAGGGCGTTGCCGGCCTCTATGAGGAGTAGGAATAAGGGATTAGGGAAGTTGGGCAACCGCCGCCATTTTACGTCAGTTTTCTGTGAGGCCGTGGTATCACTCTCCTCTCTCTCTCTCCCACGGCAATGAGCATCCGTGTAATGTACTTGAGATCGGAAAACGTCCAATTGGTACACAAACGTCTAATTGGCCTTCACCGGGGCTCGAACCTGCACCCTCTCGAATGCTAACCAAAGGTCTTAGCCATTAATCCACGGACGCTACAAAGTTCCGCAAGTGACCGCTAGAGGCGCTGTACATTTTGCCGTACTAAAAATTTACGTAGTCGCTATCGAGTATCGATAAAAAAACTATTGCTTAAAACTCATGGTAATGCCACACGGCGTCAATACCTGCCTATAGAAGATAATAAACATAATTGCACATCGTGATATCTGATGCACGATCCCTCGGTATTGATATCGAATAATTAAAGTTTACCTTTTATGTGTGGTGTGGAGTTACATGAGGCTTTTGTGTTACTTTGTCCTACTCTTGTGTTACGTGACGCATCGAAGCTGATAATATTTTCGGTAGGTTTGTTGCTTTATAATTCTGTATAAGGAACTGCCGCCCTAAAAAGGTCACTTCGCAATATTGCTAACAGCAATTCATTTTTGTCATTTTTCTTGTAAATAACTATTCATTTTGTAAAACAGTGATTTCAAGATCGATTTGAATTGATTTTAAAGTAACTGTTTTATCAAAATTATTCGAATTGTAGAACAATTCCTTTGCAATATTATTATTATATCCATTTTGGGTATCCTGAGTATTTGTTATGACAAATTTAAATAAATACTTAGAGACATCTTGGCCTTGTGGGAAGACCTTTGGTTCGCACTCGAGAAGCTAGGTGCGAACCCGGGTGTAGGCGTGTACCAATGAGACATTTTCTGATCTCGAGTACATAGTACGGACGCTCATTGCCGTAGGAGAGCCATACTTCGGCACGAATGGACCGACTCGGCAGGAGAAATACCACGGGCTTATAGAAAAATGGCGTAAATTAGCGCGTCGCTGCGTTTGCTAATGTTACAAGTGCCCACCGGCACCGACAGTTGCTTTCCATCAGGTGACCCATCCGTTCATTTACTTCCTAATTTTATAAAAATAATTTCTCAACAAGCTTAAAATAAATTCTAGTAGAAAAACGCCCTGTAGAGGGTAGTATTTTTTTATTACGAAAAAAAAAATCCCATGACTAATTCTCCCCAAAAAAAATCGCTTGAAATAGTCTCTCAATACCCTAATCAAAAGAAAACACACAAGAAAGAGCGTCGACGCCTTTTTCTGGAAACAAAACATTTGTGTGCTCATTAAATCAGCAATCGCACGAACAAACAAATAGAATCCTGCGAAGACTCACGCTTCATCAGCCACATTGATCAAAGACTTCGGGAGACGAATGTGGAATGGATCCGCCCAGAGGAGCTTTGACAAACAACATAATTCCGCGACTAAATTAGGTTAGGGCTTCGGTGTAGGGCTAGAGGTATCTAGATCGGGCTTTAGTCTAGGATAACTAGATTAAGCGGACTATATAACGCCCGCCTGTTACGACAAAATTCGTTTACAGCGCGGGATCCGTGCATTTTGCCCGCATAAGTATCTTGGGCACAATGTCTACCCAGTACTATTAATTTTAAATGTCACCAAATGGTTTCGGCCTTAGAAGAGGGAGCAGTCAGACAGAGAAACATAATGACACACTTTCGCATTTATAATATTCGATTAAAGGATTATATTTTAACTCCAAACTTCGTGACAAGTCCCAAAGTCTACAGTTTTTTTATGCGTAAATAAAAACGAAGTAAGGTATTCAAAATTTCCTAGAAAAATATCGTCGAATTTCCAAATTCTGGCAAGTATTTTCCTACCGTTCAGGCTTTAAAGTTTTTTAAGTAAACCGTTCTCAAATTCCACCTACGGGCTATCCGTCAATCCGCCTGACAGGTGACAACCCTGAACACGATCTTCGGATAATAGAATTTCGCTGAAGGCAGGCCAGGTCCTTTGTTAATTTGGATACATAAGCTGAATTAATTACGACATAATATAGGCCCAATTAGTTGCGATATGACGTTGATCAACCGTCGCTGATTGGAGGTCAAAATTAACTGACATCATTATCATCGTAAGAGAAGCAACGCGAGACGGTTGACGACAACAGTCAACTACAAGTCTTGCGTTTTACTGAGATTCCCGATTTGTGTTTCGGGGAAGGATATAGAATACCTTTTATGTAGTGATGTTACGGATATCCGTATCCATATCTGCGGATATCCAAGGGAAAATAACGATCCGTATCCGTATCCGCGGATTTTGGCATGATATATCTGGTTTCATATCTGTATCCGCGGATCTATTCATCATCACTTTTAATAATCCGGCACATCACTACTTTTATGCCAAATAAGTGCGGTTAGACGCAACGGTGTTGTGGGTGACATCTAGTAAAACATTTTAATTATTGATTGCGATAACAAGTGGATTCGCATAATATACGCGCTACCGTATATCAGTCGAAACATTCTAAGCGCTGGCATCAAAACAAGAGGACCGGCCATTAATCGCGACGACACAAAACATCCCAGTGGGCGAAGACAATGTGTCAGAAATAGTTTCCTGATAGACTTCTACAAATAGTGCACCTTGTTGCCGCTAGAAAATAACCAAAAACTCTCGAGAAACGTTAGGTTGCGTGCCAATTTCACCGAAGTCTGTAAGAGTAAACCGTTGGTTATTATCTCGTTTATTGTATTAAGCGAGGCTCTGTTTTCATACAACTAAGTAACAAAAATGCTGCAATTGAAGATAAAAAAAAATACAATTGTCAAACACTGAATATTATACAAATCTTGAACGAACTTGCAATGTTGTCTAAATAATATGTTGTTAACAGTAGCATATTTTTTTTATCTGTAATTTTTTTTAAATATCGACTTGGCCATTAAGCAATTATAAGATCTATATTTGGAATGTTTAATTACTTACGTATTCGTAACGTGTGGTCTCCATGCATACTAATACAGTAATACGCATATTTGCGACGTAATGTTATGTGTAAGGTCAGATAGTCCGTTGGAAATTAAAATATATTTCTTCAACGACAAATTGTTGATTAAAAATTTTTAAACGTATTTAGGTATCTTTGGTTTCGAAGCTTTGGGTACTAGTGGGAAACGTAGACTTTCTGATATAATTTTGTTTTTCTTAGATATCCACGTGCTCGAAGTACTTACATAACTAAACTAGCTTTGGGTTTAAAAAGGCTACAAAAGAGACAAGAGGCAACCAACACACTTTCACAATTACATATAAGCTCCGATTAATAATTCAGCTAATCGCTCGTTCAATCTGGTGCAACTGGGCCTCTATTCAGCGGACAATATGATGCGTTATTCGAAATAGCCAGTGTTTGCTCGGCTTCTGAAGACAAGGCGGCCTCTCCTTGTGTATTGTGCTTAGCCTTGACAGTAATAAACTGGTACACTACATCAACCAGGACGTTGTAATTGAAGATGGTCTCTGGATTAAGTAATAAACATGGGGTTGTCTTTGGAAAACTTTGTGATTGAGATTGTTTAGATAGAATTTTATTTACCTGATATCGTCCATTTTTCAATACTAATGTTATAAATACGAAAGTGTGCCCTGTCCGTTACTTTTTCACTCCGAAGCTGCTGAACCGATTTTGCTGTTTGATGTTGAGATTCGTTAAGTGCCAAGGAAGGATGTAGAATACTTTTTATCGCGGAAAAAATGTGCGGTTCCCGCGCGGTAAACGGGCACCTAGAGTAATGCATATTTATGCATAGCTTTGATGATTAAAACCAATAAACGCTCGAATAAAAAATTGGATACTACGTGGGTAACGACTTTTTTACAATTTTACTCTAGGTGTGTCCTTGAGTAAAATAGAATTTACGCAGATGTGTTTGCTATTCTTGATTCAATTTTTATTTTTTCTACAGCAAAACACCCGAATAAAACTCACCAACCGACTTTTAATATTAACGCAGAAAGGGATTAAGAATATGCGAAATTCGGATATTAATAATGTATGCCTAAATCCTTCCACACCCTTCCCAATCCCAGCGCACCTTTTGTTCAATGCTGGGGTCCAGAGGGCCCTCGAGGTGTCTAAGGACGAAGGGCGTAGGGTATATAATGTCAAATGAAACAGATGTATCGGCTGAAGTGTACTCGCGTCGTGATTGCTTTCAAACATCCAATAATGTTTGGGGTAAAAAGGTATGAGGATTTACACGTGTAGGATTTGTGGATGTGAAATGTAAATAGGCGTAGACACTTCAATCAAAATTCAAATATCAATAAGGTGAAAACCCCCTCTAGACAAGTGGCAACCGAATATAGTTTACGAAAATCGCTTGGCGTGTTTTTGTATGGGATTGACATTTTCGAACGGCGACTAGATCACGTGACTTTTCGTTCGTTTCGTTCGATATTCTGAGTCCTTTAAAATTCAATAAAATAATGGCACTAAGACTACCTGACACAAAAAAAAAACTCTCCAGCTATATTAGCATAGCATTCTTGAGATACAGCCTGGAGACAGACAGACGGACAGACATCGAAGCCTTAGTAATAGGGTCCCGTTTTTACCCTTTGGGTACGGAACTCTAAAAAGGGATAGCTTAGTGGTATTTTTTAAAAACATTAAGAGCCGTTTAATTAATCTTATTTAAATATTGTTTACTATGTAAGTTATTTCTATTTGTACATCTGCGATAAAAAATACAAAACGCTTAAAGCATTCCACGTTACAAAGTACTTACAAGATTAAAACGTGAAAGTTTTGATTTAAAAATCTGCAAAAGAAAGCTGCAGTTTTCATAGTGTATAACTTATCTTTTTCGCCGGCCGACGGGAATGAAGAATCTTACCTGAAACAAAAAAAAAACAGCATTCATAAGTTACAGCGCGCTCGTTTATTTATGCATTCATAACTTGCTACACTTTACCACTGAGATGGTATTTAACTTTGAAATTATAGTTAAACATAGATTATAAAAGTCATTTCGTGAAAAAATATAAAAATCTTTCAATTATATTATATACTTCACAGTTTACACATAATTTTCTATCGGAATGTTATTGAAATAGGACGCATTACATGTTAAATGCTAATTGCTACAAGCACAGATTTTTGGAGAAGGTTCTAACTAGTATTGTCCTCCCTCTATGCCTCGAGGGAGCAATCAATTTGATTTTTGTCATTGACTTAGTTGAAAGGATGTATGACGATAAAAGAGTAACATAGGCTACTCTTTCGGTTTCGGAAAAACATGTTAAATCCCCTTCCCAAAATATTAGTTTTTTCGAATTCCATGCTAGCAAGCAACATTCTTATAATATACATGCATATAAATCCATAATTTGCTGTTCTTTCATCGTGAAGGTCTAAAAAAGTCATAAGCGTTATTATTTTGACATGTTCAGAGTTCGGACCCTTTTCCACCTAACAATAGAAGTAAGTTTTCCGCTGACGCAGCTCAGTAACTTTCATAAACAATACTTGTTATATCAATAAAAACAAACTTCGAAACTTACTGCAAAAATATGAGTTATGTTTTGAAATGCATGTTTTTTGGCAAAATGACTTGTTAATTTAGATTGAAGTATAATAGAATTGGTAGTGGTAATCGCCGAGCGAAAACCGTTAAAGCTACAGCCATGAAATTCGATAGGATTGTTTTATGGGGTAGACACCCGCTAAGAAAGGAATTTTAAAAATTCTACCCCTAAGGGGGTGAAATAGGGGTTGAAAGTTTGTAGGAAACTTCGTCATTTGTTCAGTTTAAGACATGAAATTTTATTTCTGAGCTACTGATTCAAAATAAATAAATACGTGTTTAAGCATTTTTGAAATTCTTGAAAGGGTGCAAAGGGCGTTAAAGTTTCTATAAATTTTTCTACGCAAGTTCGTCATTTCTTAAGTTAGAGATCTAAAATTTTGTTTTCGATTTGCTGACTAAAATAAATAAATACGTGTTTAAGTGTTTTATGAAATTTTTCTTCCAGAGGTTAAAATAGGGCTTGAAAGTTTGTATGAAAATACTTCTTAATGCGAGCGAAGCCGCGGGGAAAAGCTATTATATACATATGTTCGCAATGCTTAGATCACTTCTTTTCGCTTTGAAAATCTTAACTAGGCGTTTGCTAGGTGCTTGTAATTATGTCGGACATAACGTAGAGATTTGAGTAACGAAATGTCTTGTCATTTAAAAAAGTGACAATTTGTATGCCGCCTCCAAGTGTTATGTTTTGTCACCACGCGAGCAGTGTGCACCAACATTGCACCCAGCGAAGCCCTCTAAGACTGTACTATAACAAGGGCTCCGAAATGAGCAACAAGTGCTCAAAAATCGAAGTACTAACATTTGTACCTAAGGAGAGGTTGTACCTCAAGAACAATTGTACCACAGGAACAAATCGTACACGTGTTTCCGGCGTCGTTTAGTCTAATCACTGCCACTAGAACTCGATCGACGACCCTTTTCAGTTAGACAATAGAAAACGGCTTGATCGCGTTCATCCGATATCTTGGAAATGTGTTAAGGGAGATACATTCTTATGGCTTACATTTAAAGTCTATGTTTGAGCAGCAGACAGATTTTTTAGGAAAATCTATTTAAGTATTAGAAAATCATTTATTGATTACTCGGTCATAGTCAACGTCTTTAGTTAGTAAATAAAACACCGGTCAAGTGCGAGTTAAGCTCACGCACGAAGGGTTCCGTACTAGTAGAGAGCAAAAAATTGATCTATTAGCAAAAGACAAAAACTAGCCCAAAATCACGTTTCTTATAATATGAGAGCCATCCTTAAATATACAATTTATTTTGTATTTAGTTCTTTTTATAGCGGCAACAGATATACATAATCAGTGATAATTTAAGCTTTCTAGCAGTTACCGTTCTTGAGATACGGCCTGGAGACGAACAGACCGACAGACAGAGAGACGGACGTCGTAGTCTTAGTAATAGGGTCCCGTTTTTACTCTTTGGGTACGGAACCCTAACAGCAAAAGAGTGGACATTTTTGTCACTGAACTTATCCTTGTATTACAAAAAACACCACCTTTCCTACCCATAAGAAAGCCAAAAAATATATTTTAATTATAAGAGTATCAAGAGTATAGCGCGGTCAATAGTCTTTGATAGTAGCTGCGAGTGTGGATAACACTCCAACGGCAGTTTCACGCCCTATTTGTGTTGGGTTTAACCTCTAACGGCCAGTTAACCTTCGGTTAGGGCCCGTTTGCCGGTTTTTATAACACCTGATGGCATTATTGAGCAGTTTGCGCGAATATCTGAACGTTCAGAGACAAAATGAAAAGACGCGGTTTTTAGAATAAGAGTATTGTATTAAAATGTTTCTGCATGAACCACCTTAACTACTGAGTTTATTCTGGACGACAAATTTGCTAAATATGCACGCAAAAATAACTCTTTATCGAAGTAAAACGGATTGTGTTCCTGCTTTCTGAATTAAAGACATAAATGGAAGAAGCGAATAAGTAACATATTACAACCTTCGAGTAAATACAATTTTTTTACCATACAATTTTGATAAATTTCGAATCATTTTTAGGTCCCAAAGAGTTCATTTACACAAAAATCCAGCAGTTTTTAGAATGTTACTTATCCGTTTCCTTCACTTTTCTTCAATTATAAACTCCATTTTGCCCTAAGGCTTTGCTGAGGTAGAGACTTGAACGGTAACTTAAACGTCACTCCACGCCACTTTCTATAAGGTCGTGGTTGTCATCTTCGTGTATTTTAAACTTCCGCCAACTTGTCTTGAGGTCATCGATAAAGAACTCTTAAGTTCTTATAAAAGAAGACATTCTGAACGATAAACAAGCAGTATCAGGCTTTATGCAAACAAAACAACCCGTTCCAGTAATAAATCTCCGAGTTAGAAGGTTTCTCGCCTCTGGAAAATTGTGCAAAAAATACGAGATTAGCATAAGACCCAACAGAACTTTTGTGACAATCCAATCTACGCATGCTAATTTTCTTGCACATTTCCACCAGATGGATAATTCAGGCGTCTGCAAAATAGAAAAAGTTTGCGAAGGTTTACGCGTTCGTCAACCTCCTTGAGCGAATTAAAATTATACAAAACCCGCATTTGAAATTAGCGGAGCCCGACAAATTTAATGATTATAACTTTGACGAAATAAGAAATAAAGCGAAAAATAATTTTTGGTACTTTGTAAGACCCAAAACATTACAGTATACTACATAAAAAGCTTTACGCCGCATCATATAGCAATAACTTTATTTTGTGAGGCGTAGTTTTGTTGTCTGTGTGCGTGAGATACTCGTCCACACACGGCGCAGCGGAGCGGTGTGTGACGTAGTTGAACTGACCTGTCGCAGCTTTTTATACGTTTTTACGAAATTATACAGTAAAGCAATGTAATAAGCACTGAAATACCCAAAAAGATTCATAAAGACGGCGATACAAGGTAAAAAAACTAATTAAGAAGTTAAATTATCATTAGCGTGGCGAAATTACAAGTAAATCTTGTTAGCCCGCCCCTCAACAATGTTTCACAGATTAAAGAATCGAGGACTCCTCAACTTTTGCGCACTTGATCCTTTTAATTTCGCTACGTGTCTCAAAGCCTTATTAATATCGCTCGAGCCGGTAAAGCTAGATGCTTTTGGAGATTTAGCCTTTAGAGCTCTTTGTGAATACCCGGTACTTGTGGCTTTTAGTGTCTGCGATATTGGGGCTTATAAACCTTTGAAGAACTGATGTAGAAGACCTCCAAGCAGATTGCTACCTACCCAATTCCATCTACAGTCTCTAAGAAGATTCCCGTTTTTTTTTTACACAAAAATCACCCCAGTCACAAGGCGCTGCTTGAAATATAAAGATCACATTTTCATCTACGCTCTAATTTAATATTTCGAGACGTAACAATCGGCAATCATCGTGAAACGTAATAAAAGAAATTCTAAATTACAAGAACACGTACACAAAGGCTCGCAATGATATTAAGGCTGTATTAAGGCTATATATCTCTCGGTACTTCCTCGTGCGAAGAGCGAGCTTCCTCTCGACTCCTATAAATTCGCTTATTTGTATAATTCGAGGAAATAATGTTTAAATCTGTCACAATAGTTACAAGGTGGAAGTGGAATGTGTTTGCAGGTTTTTGTTTAATGATATTTAGGGTTACTTGATGGAAAGCAACTATCGTCGCCCATGGACACTCGCGACATCCGAAGAGTATAATAAGGATAGGGGGCCTAATAAGGATAGGGGGATTAGGGAAGTTGGGCCACCGGTAAACTCACTCACTGAACAAAACACAGCACAACGCCGTTTCACGCCAGTTTCCAGTGAGGCCGTGGTATCACTCCGGCCGAGCCGGCCCATTCGTGCCGAAGCATAGCTCTTCTACGGAAATGAGCAACCGCATTATGTACTTTGAAACGTTAATCGTATTATTATTACAAGGATTTTTAGTACAAGGAAGAGTAAAGTAAGCTAAATAAGATATTACTTATGCTAATACGCATATGGCTCCATATAATTTCCATGCAGGCAAAGCCGCGGCTAAATGATAGCGGTCTACTGTATATTTACGAATATTGTAATATACCTTTATATTATTTTTATGATTTATGATTATTATTTGAATTCTGACGAAGAAAATGAATTTACCAAAATTTCCTTTAGGAGTCCGGGAAAAACATTAAAAGTATATATTTTAAATCAAAGTTGAATGGCTTCGTTAATATAAGTAAAGCTTAATTAAATATTGAAAATTAATTTGCTTCATAGTTAATAACATAATTTGAAATAATTACATGCCTCTTGTTTTGTACAATTACTTTTTAGCAGAGTATAGATAGAATACAGTAAGGCATCTTCATACAAACTGACATCGCGCGACTTGCATGTGTACGTCATAAAAATAAATGGGCCGCTGCACGCACACATTTAAACAAATCTTGACCCGTTTTTCAGTGAGTCAGTCAGGGCTAGTTTGACTGTAGGCTGCATAATATGCCGATGACACTGACGTCAGTGACGTCTATGAAACAACGAGACCCGAGAGAGAGTCGGTAGACAAAAAAAAATTAATACAAACCGCAATTGATAACCACAAAATGACATTAAATGTTATCTTATATACTTTTTATCAATCGCTGTTTGTATAGAAGTGACAAATTTTTTTGACAGAGGGTCAATGACCGCTGCTAACAAGCATTGCGAATGCATAATATACGCTCAAAATAACAACATAATACTGCCGGCGCTAAGTAAATTAATTTAGACTGTGCGGTGAAAGTTCTCGAGACTTGGTAAGTATCAAAGCTGTTTGGGTTGAGCTCTGATGTGTGACGTTAAACAAATTAAGGGATCCTCCTCCGTTGCTGATTATGTCCTCTGGATGTACTTGGGTTCCGTATCTCCCACACGAGACGGCAGTTCTGTAACTAGCTCAGAGCGTCCGTGGCCTGGTGGTAGTTCGCTCTCGAGAGGCAAGGGGTGTTAGCCAAAACCTTGAAGTTTTCGCTTCATTGTAGAATCGCAAAACAAATGTATAAAAATGATATGTAATTTCCATACCTTTTCTTACCCCCTGTTCGATCCCGGGTGGTCGAGTGTACCGTTGATATATTTACCCGTCTCAAGTATACGGACGCTTATAGCCGTGGAAGAGCCATGCCTCGGTGCGAATAACCCGGCTCAGACCGAAGATACACGACAGCATCAAAGAAGACCAGTGGTAAAAAGCGCACGCGGTTTTGTCCACTGAGTGAGTATACCGAAGACCCAACACTCTATATCCCTATGACTAATCCCTATTTCCTTTGCCCAATACATCAAAATCCATTCAGCAATTTAAAATTTTTGTTATATAATTATCACTTAAGGGTGCATACGTTCCATAGTTCCATAGGAATATTATAAATGAGAAAGTGTGTCTGACGGTTTTTCGTCTTTTATGTCCTTTTATGTCGGAAAAATTTAGATCAAACGAATTTTGGCGCAACAGAATTCAGGGCACCATCTAGTAGGGACATAAAATATTGTGACACGAGAATTTTATGTACTAGATGTCTCCATGTGGACGAAATTCGACCATAAATATCTAAAATATTAAGTTTTAGTAAAGAGCTATAAAAAACTATAATTTATTCTCAATTCAATCACAGACTTCAATTTGGTATAAAGGTCTTGTTACCAGGCCATTAAATTTTATCACATAAATCAGACTTCAACCATAAACAAAAGAGTATTTCGTGTATAATTATAATGTCATGTCAAAATATTGCAGTGTGCGTAGCGTTTTATTTATTAAAAATATGCGAAGTTAAAGTATATTTTAAAATAATATTGTTATTCCACGCTCCTTCTCCATATCAACTACAACTGGAAGAAATTTCATTCTTTGACATCTACGCATCTTTCGTAAAAAGGGGTACAAAGTTTTCCACTCACGTATTACTATAAATAAGTTTATATATACCAATTCTAAAGTTTCTACACCTCAACGAGGTAGAAATTGTAAATCTCATAGATCCAAGAACACCTTTGTAAGACAATTTCTCGGGAATAAACGATATTAACGAATATGAATATAAGTCATCAAAGATCACAGAATACTTTCGAAATAATTACACCACGCAACAATCCTTGGCGATTTGCATACCCGAAGTTACTTTTGATAAGGTATACAGTTAAAATTGGTATCGGGAGCACTGATAAGGTTACAAAGTTTCTGTATCAAAATGTTAACAATCTAACTCTGTTACCGACATAACTTTCCTGTTGAACAATGTCTCTGGCTGTAAATATTTTATACCGCCATAACATCGAGATTTGACTTCATTAAAATCGGGTTTAGGGAGCTGGTACGTGTGTGTAATGTATGTTTATTTATTATACTATTATCATTCTAAGTAAACTACCTGTGCCCCGCAGTGCTACCCGCGTAGAAAGTAGCATAATATGTGTTAATCCTGAATATCAACTAGCTCCAAGCCAAATCTATGTATTTAATAACTTAATATCATATTATGGAAACATGCAAACCGCTGTGTCTACAACACGAGACAGCAAAGAAAGGATTAGATGCCATTACGTCAAGCATTTAAGATATTTCAGGAGTTCACTATCCGATGTAACGTCACCCGGACTATCACAATCGTTTTAATCTTTTGTAACAAACGCAAATCTTCCTCGCATGTGTAACACATCAACCTTATATATTATCCTTAGCGCTGTCAATATTTAGAGCCTTATAAAAAAAAACTTTAGCCCCCTTTTCGCTCTCTTAGAGATGTAATATCAAAAAATGCTTAAAAATCCTTATCCAAAATCATTCAAAAAATGTTTAAAAGTCCGTAATTTATAATTTATATCAAATTAATGATGAACTTTGATACAAACTTTCAACCCCGTATTTCACGCCCTTAGGGGAAGAATTATTTAAATTCCTTCCAAATTCAAAGGGAAAATGACTTCGATTCCTTCTGTTCAGAGAGATGTGTGTTTACCTTAAACTGTAATGTACAGTCGTACATTGTACAATCCAAGTATGTTTTGTATAATGGGGGAAGTTGAAAGAGAGCCAGTTGGCGGACCTACATCATTTGGTTGGAATATCAATCAGTAGCAAAGTACGTAGGCTGAGCTTGACATAACCCGACCAAATTACTTAGATCCACGATCTGTGTCTGTTTCAATTTCTCTGATTGTACATAAATCTTCGACAAATTGTAAGCTAAGTAAAATCACTTTATGAAACACTAAATACACTTTAAATATAGTAATTGCTTTCCGATAAGAATCCTCATAAAGAGTTTTTAAACTGTTACCGCCTTGTGTTGTTCCGCAGTTCGCTGAAGTTGGAACAACCGAAAGTTACGAAGTTTGTATTTGTTTTAGTTTATTATACTAATAACTTTGAATTAAGTTAGCATATTTATTTTCGAATAAGCATCAACAGCCGGTCTGTACTTTCTGGTTGTGAAAGTAGCAGACACCTACATTGTTCGGCCTAAACCCTATTAGGTTTAGGGGAAAGAATGCGATCTGCGACTGACAGTCTTTTTAATCCTGCCGGCCTACGATACACCAACGTGATATCGAGCGTAGTCAAAATAGTCGATATCGACATACTCTACCTCATAACATGTGTACGTCGAGAGACAAATTTCTCGTTCGTAGACTAGCATCGGACTTACCGTACTCTTCTCATGATATCAAAATCTCGACCAAACTCGATAAAAATGTGTTGTCATGTCAGGGTTCGTAGACTCAAATAGCATAGATTAAAAACAACAATAATTATTTTCAAAAAACACGAGAAACAAATGTCATGTCAAGAGGGTCAATAGAAATGAAGAGATAAACCGGAAAACGTCGAGAAAACGTGTAAACAAAATTATCACGATGGCTTATGTTAGCCCCGTAAATTCACGATAACTAGGATTCAGAAATGTATGTTTGTGTTTTTGTGAAACTACGGAACCGATTTCAGAAATTAAAGAATTTCTGAAATTGGAATTGGAAAGATACATTATTAGAGATTGCTATAAGCATTTGTTACTTTTGAAATAAATTAGTAAATACCCTTGGTAGTGGAGAAGAAAGTGGAGACGGAGCAACGAGTCCAAAAAACGCTTGCTACAGCGCTAAGCTAGCTTGGTAGTGACCAATGATCGTAAGTCCCCCTACCAGCCCCCCTAGACAAGTAGCAAGCGATAATCGCTTGGCTTGTTCAAAAATGTCAATCCCATATAAAAACATAATTGCTTGCCACTTGTCTAGGGCGGCTGATTTTCTATCTTTAAACCCTTTCTATATTGCAGCACCATATCGCTTTATTCAAGTCGACGACCTCTGTGGCTCAGTTGGTAAGCGCGTTGGTAGCTTAAGTCGGGGGTCGCGGGTTCAAATTCCGTCGACGGAGCTTAAAATTTTTCTTTGTTCCTGGGTCTTAGATGCGTATTAAGTATAAACAGAATTAAATATATTTCCGTTGTCTGGTACCCGTAACACAAGTCCCTCGGGTATTTAGCACGGGGCCAGACTGACGTGGTGTAAAGCGTCCACAGATATTATATTATTATTAAATGCACTTGTCACTCTTCCAATGTTACAAGTGTACGTATAAGCGGCGGTAGCTGCCTTCTATCAAAAGAACGGTCTGCTCGCTTCCTAATCGAATAAAACTTCGAATACGAAATTTTCAATATGTTGGAATATCATTATAAAATCATTTTACCTCACATCTGTCTTCCTATTGGTACACGAGTCACGACTGCCTTATGACGTCACATACATCATCAGCCAATCAATATACTGGCTTTATTTCAGAACCTATTCTATACCAATACGTTACGTCTACGCATTTATTAAACAAAACTGTCATTAATCGTTATATTAAAAGTCATTCTCAATTTAGTAAATTATAATTATTCTAAACTAATTGGCCTAACCGGTTCTGTGTAATGAATGTGTTTGCCGATAAAATAATTGCATTAATTAATTAATCATAATTAAAATAAACATGAGTCGGCATACAGGCATCGCGTATGGGCGCGGTAAACAAAAATGGCGCTTTTTTGACAGGGGGAAGATAATATTGTTAGAATATTATGAAGAATCACATTACTTAAGATAGTGACAACTTATAATAGGCCAAAAATAATAACTCTGTAGTGAAACTTTTGTACAAAGCAAAACCAAGCAAAACCAAGCAAAACAAGCTAAGTGTCCAAAATCAAAAAAGTCGATTGCAGGAATCGTTGCAAATTAAATATCAAGTAACGTATGTTTCTAGAATGGCTATTTGAAACCGTTCATTTTGGTACCCTGCTCAATCTATTTGGTCGAAAAAAAATTTTGGAACACCACAATTTCAACTTCAAAAGTTTTTATAACATCACAATTTGAACTTGAAAGGCCGCCATTTTCAATTATTTATGTTTTGTCTTCAAAATCCGCCATTGTCAATTATTTATATTTTAATGTACCCACATTTAAACATAAAAAAATTGAAAGTTGCGGATTTTGAAGTTCAAATTGTGATGTTTCAAAAAATTCCTTGACGAATCTAACGACATCTCATACATAAAAATCCATCAAGCCATTTAAGCTTTAGTACTACAAAAACATAAGATACCTTTAGGAGAAGCCGGGTAAAAAGGGAGATCACTCTAAAACAACGCGACAGGACGCGATAATTTACGTTCCATGAGACTGTCGTTGATTGTTAGGACTATGTAACGGACATTTGTAGTTCTGACACACACACACACACACTTAGTGAAATTTGTAGTCAGTTTGCATATTTTATGTCATTTGTATGTTTCTAAAACATACTTGAGTCAGTTTTAACACAAACACAAAATTAAGCTAAACGTTTCAAGTGCAAAACCGTCCCACTTTAAAACTAAAATCTAGAATAAATAGCTGATTAAGACCTAGGTATTTCGGAATAACCTAATTACTAGTGCTCATGTGCAGTTTACTTTTGCCGTTTAGTTTCCACTGAAGTTAATCCAAATTTTCCTTTGACTCGCAAAATTTTCAGTAGTTAGATACTATAATATCCAAATAATACAGATCCATGTAGGTAATATTTATAGAAACGAACCGCAATCGTGTGATCACCCCAGTATCAATGCGCCGCCGCACGCACACATTAACAAACTGAGCGGTTTATCATGATCCCAGTTCAGGCTTACAACATTCTTATATCATTTGATTTTTTTCTTACGAGACTTGAACTTTTAAGCCGTTTGACCAACGCCACCGTCAACTAAGAAAAATGTTATTTGAATCCAATAAAAATCCTTTTCACGACACAGGCCACAGGTTTTATTTTGCTCTACGCCACTATGGAGCAAAAAATCCCATTCTCGGTTGCAGGCGGCGGTGGACAAACGGCCTTACGATGGCATTTGTAAGGGTACGATAAGTCTAAAATATCATTCAAAAGGCGCGTCTGGGACGCACTCATCGATACACAATAATCCATTTTGTGTAACGCGCCGAACGACTTGTAAATTGGTTCCTAAACTTTGTTAGCCGGCTCGCGACTGACGGTTTTTTCCTACTACATTACGTGCGAATTATCCTGCGAGAATTGAGTAAAATTACTTTTAACCTTACTTCTTTACGTTAAAACGCCTATACTAACTTAGATGCTTAGTATGGAACTGTTTTTGGAGACCCCGGGAAAGGAAATATAGGATAGTTTTTATGCACGCAGATATCGTTTATTTTGGTAGTTTCAAAAGTTGCGCAAAAAAACTTCTAAGTTTCGACTGGCACCTTTTTTGGCGGATAGATAATACGGCGCGCATAATATACAAGCCGCGCTCGGTTTGTTGATACGAAGATGGCCTACTTGGCTCTCTATACTCCGGTTTGAGAGGCACTTGTGTGACATCAGTGTCAATTGTCAATCGATGTTCATCGTCGGCCAATTGCTCCCCGGTCAGCGCTTGCCAAACTTTGATTAGTGCGTGCTTTAGGTTACTTATAAGTAAAAAAATAATAATTTAGGGTTGTGCATGGGTTCCCTAATTAAGGCACATTCGCAAAGTAGCGAAAAAACGAAATTTTTGTGATTAGTAATGGCAATGTACCAGCAACATTTTTTCCATTCAAATCACAAAAAATACATTTTTAACGCTACTACACGCTATACTATATAGAAATAAGGCTTTTGTGGCATTCAGATGACATAGCTACTCACAGAAATAGATTGTCCCCTAAGGTACAAAACTGCATACTAGATGTCAAAATTTGTATAAAATATAGTGCTAAGTTATTTTTAATAGACTATGGAATACCAAAATCAAACTATGTTCAAGTTTTCAAACATAATTCAGCCACAGCTATTTTTATGGCTTAATTTAGTTCTGATTTGACCGCACGAAATAATTCTGGTAGACTTGCGTTAAATCAGATTTTAAAATATATACTGCGTTCTCATATAGCCTTACATTCATCAAACAAATTGATTTTATGGCCAATAAATTATATATAATATAAATAATACATCAAAATCGGGATATATCATAATATGTTCATGTCTAAACAAGTCACACGCGAGATAATTTCGTCTTCGCGGGTCATTTGTTTCTATTAGTGACTGACAGCGGCTCATAGACTAATCACCTTATTAATATAAACGACTGAGCTACAATAGAGATTGCATTTAACATTGCACGATAAATGTGAACGCACATGGGCAAACGAGCGAGCGTGTCACCCGATGAACAGCAACTGCCGTTGATACTCGAAGACATCAAAATATTCGTAGCAGCGTCGCCGGACCTTTAAGGGGTAGTACGCTCCGCTTCTCGAAGGTTCGCAGGTCGTATTGGTTGAGGTAAACTGCTGGTGATATTTCATTACAGAGTTTTACTGTGTACGCAAAAATTTGAAAGTTGACATTAATGATATCAAGTAATTCGTCGCGCAGACAAATGTGCGTTCACCTTTAAATTAATTTTATGTAGATTGACAATTTCGGCCATATTTACTCGTGCATGTTGGGCAAGCCACAACGATCTTATTGGATGACTGACCTAATATATTCATTGATAATAATGAGATGTTTTACTAGGGATGGGCCGAATATGAATTTTACTGGATATTGAGAAGATTTTCTATCAAAACAATACGAAAATTTTGTCCAATACATATTTTTTTAAATCTAAAACATTACCGCAAAGACGGAAACGATTGAACGTGCAAAATGTAAAGTGTAAGATTAAATACAAAATTTAATGTTGTTTGTTGTCAAGCTAAATTAAATAAAATGAAATGTTAAAGCAATGTATATAGCCAATGATTCGATGGGAACGACGTTATATGAAAGTAAATATTATCCTTTCTTAGGTATACACGACGGATCCAAATTTGTTCAGCTGGGTTTAGTCACAGACATCTGAACGTGTAAATAATAATATTTATTGGAATTCACAAACATTCAAATATTGGGATAACACGTTCAAGAGCATGAGCTCTTATCGGTGTTAATTTACGTAGAACTACCACAACCGAGTTGGGCCTAAGTTCGTGATAATCCTATGTCCTTTCACGGAACTCAAAGTATCTCCATACCAAATTTTAGCAAATTCGGTTTAGTCACGTGAAAAGGTAACAAACATCGACACTGACGGTTCTCATTTATAATATTATATGAATATATTTAAGTAGAAGCCTTCTCTTAAATTTTAATATATATATTTACACATAACAAAACAGTAAAATTGGCGTGTCTGTACATTTAATATTTTTTCAAAATAATCAATGTGGGGGTGCTAATGAACAGAAATAGAAAACATATCGACAAAAAAAGATGGACCCGTGCGAGTTTCTTACGCCGGTTCTTCTCGCCGGCTTAGTTTCCGAACCGGTGGTAGGCATCGTAGTCTCGACATTCAGAAAGTGTACTTAAAGTACTTATTTTGAATAAAAAGATTTTGATTCGATTTGATTTTCTTATAGATTGACATGAAAGCACGAAGTTTGACAAACCCTGGTCTCTCCTCAGCGACATGTGGTCTACGATTGACCGGAACAGTCAGTAAATGGGAGGCGCACCCACTTATTGTAAGTGATTTGAGCGGACATTAGCTTGTTACTTGTTAGTCATTTATTGGGGACATTTTTGTCGGAGATTTGGGAGTTAGTGACACATAGATTTATGTTTTTTTTTTTACAAATTTCAAGACGTCTATAGGCTTATATATTTTTTTAAATTTAACATACATTTATGTTAGTTTCATCACAAATCGGAAATATGCGTGTTCTTTAATTATTTATTTAAACAAATCTATTGTTATTGAAAAACGATGTAGTTTAATTAGATTTTTCATAAAATTGAAAATAATAAAGATTTCTATTATAGATCTAAAAAGAAGGACCTTTAAAGTAGTCAGTTACAAAGAGAGATCCGATATTAACAGTGACGTCAAAGTGTAGCTGCATACAAAGTTCATAATAAATTACGTTTCGAGAGAAAAAGACGGGTATACACTTATATCGCTAATATCTTACTTATATCTCAACAGAAATCAAAGATTTTCTGTCATTCTGTATATATTTTAGCCCACTATCACAATAATTATAAATTTTTGCCGTGGGAGAGCTATGCTTCGGCAAGAATGGGCCGGCTCGACCGGAGTGATACCATAGCCTCACAGAAAACTGGCGTGAAACGGCGTTGTGCTGTGTTAGTAGTTTTAATTTTCTATAACGATTGGTCGAACAAAAAGTAGAATAGAAGTAGAACAACGTAGTGTCTTATGTCAAGTTAACCTGTGGGTACAAAATTGTATTAAAAATTTTAAAAGGTAATTTTCAAAAATTTATCATAATTAAATATTCATGTTATAATAATAACTATTTCATATCAACCATAAACTTAGAAACAAACAAAATCGAAGGAGAAAAAGTCTCAACTATTTTATATCTTATATTTATGTAGTACATAAAATACCTTATTACTTTATGTAATCTGGTACCTCAGCAGTAAAGCAAGCCATAACCAAACATTGAAGAACCATAAAAAACAGTTAAAACAGTAGTCAACCCATAATCGTAGGTACTAAAAATGCCAATATAATCTTAAGTATCAGGCGACGATGTCAAATTATAGACACACTATAATTTTTTAAAAATGGTTCGTTGATAGATCAGCACAGGATAAACTTGAAATGTTTACACACGTAGGTCGTAGGTATCACAGATGTATGCAGGGTCATACGCCTATGCGTATAAGGGGGGTAACCCATCCCAGAATGACCTGTTGAATACTTAATATTCCGGAAAAATGTATGGTTCCCGCGCGATAAACGAAAAAAAAAAACAGAGTTGCGGGTGTTATGTAGTTTCTAATATTTTTTATGTTACGGACCAAAGCCACAGATAGTGTAGCTACTAGTTACTAAGCTTAAGTTAAAAAAGGCTCAGGTTCCCCCCGAAAAATGGGTATTCTCAGATACTCCAATGATTTTAGGTCCGAAACCTCGGGAAAAACTTGTTTTTCATTTTGTTCCAAAAAGGTTTTCACGTCAGAAAATGCTTTTCTCATTGCTGTAGTATTACACTAGTAGAATTTGTTATTTTTTTACAATAAACTTCTAGTAATAATAGTATGGCAATGGTTCGGAATATTTTAAAATAAATAAAGCGTATTAATATATAAAATTTCATTCCTATTCAAGATTTGTAACGATCATTGAAATGGAGAAACGGTGTTATAGAATTCCAGATGAAATGTAAAATAATCCGTCTTACGTTTAGTACGTACTTGTCGCGTTTGTAGTGATGTTCCGATTTTGTTCAATTATATCGACAAAAATAAAAACAGAATCATATGAAATCCTAAAATGGGTATATGATCAACCTGACTGTAAATTAATTTTTTAAAATTCTTTGCTGCAAAATATACATTACGTAGACACTATGAAAATTTATATATAATAAAAAAATATGTAAGTTTTGAAAAGTTTAATTATTTAAAGAAGGTTTGTCTGTATTACGAACAGAAAAATAAATTATGTGTCGTTTTTCCTATGTTAGAGGTAGCATATTATATAAAGTATTATTTTATTTAGTTTTTGTATAATGTTTTTTCTGCTTACTTATGCCTAATATAAAACTCTCACATTTTATAGAAACAAAATTGTTTAATTATTTTACTCCAGGATATTATTTGTTTTTTCGTCAATCGCGCTGGAAGTAATGAAGAAGTTTTAACGAAATTTTATATACCTATAGAGTATTTGCTGAAGGAAAGTTACTATGATAATTGTCGCTAGCAAAGCCACGAGTAAAAGCTATTACATAATACGGTTGAACAGAAAAATAATACTTTTCAAATTTGTCATAATTTATTCCATGTACGAAACAACGGTCAGTCGCATTTGAATTTGTTGAAGCGTTAAAATGAAGAGCGATTTAACAAATATATCAATTAACCGAGCGGGAAAAAATATGCATATTTCCCGCGGTTTCGGAATTATGCCGCAAATTTGCTATTCAAATTGAAATGGGACGTCACCATACACGCCCGGTAAAACAATTATTCACCCATCCGTCCGATAAAAAGTTATCTGATAAAAAGCCAAAAAAAAAATCACAAAACATCCAACGAACGGAATCGAAATTAATATCTGATAGAGCACTTCACGCGGCCTTTTTACATCATATCCAATTTCCGAATACTTTTTGTGTAGTTCATAATTTTTTTGTTAAAAAAGTACAACAATTAATTTGAGTGTCGCGACCGGCATTTGTTTCATGATTTTTTTATAGCCGCACCTAAACGTTGATATTGTTTTGTGTAGATTTTGTGTCCTGCTATACATTTTTTATTTCATGTTCGTTTATTGACACTAGCCTGATTGATTTTAATAAACAAAATGTTTCAAATAAAGAACATTTGAATATGAAACACGAATTCTTTAATCGAATTAATACTAGATATTTTATAAAGTGAAACTAAGATGTCAAGTAGTTGAAAATGTTATTTGAAGACATACGTGGAAGAAGCGGGTAACTAACATTTTAAAAACTGCCGGATATTTGCGTAACTAGACGCTATAGTACAAGAAAAATAATTTGACATTCAAATAGTTAGGTAGTTAATTCGAAATTTATGAAATTTTTTTAAAAAAGATTTATCAAAATTTTATGGCAAAAACTACTATATACTCGAAAGTTGTAAAATGTTAGTTATGTCTTCATTTATCATCTCTTCATCATATCAATGTCGATAAAGTTTAAGCCAAAATTTATATTAAGCAAGGTGAATTTCATAAAAAATGTTCACCCAAAAAACTATAAATGGGGCTTCCGTCTCTTTCGATCTATATGGAAATTTTTGTTAATCACATATTTTATGAGACAGCGCCGGGAGAAGATTTATTAGTAGCACATCGTTGTATCAAAAATAAGCAAAACTTTTATCATAAAAGCATTTTGCTTTAATATTTAATTTTTAATAAAATTTTACTGTTACGATGAGTAATTTTTATCGCTGGTTCTATAATAACTATATTACTATGATACTATCTCTGGTAAATATATTGTGTATGATTTAATTACATATAGATGTCACTTTTATAGCTTATCTTATCGTTAAATATGTAATATGCATTTAATATTATTATATTGAACTTTGCGACGACGATTTCTTTAAATCGTCCAGCTACAGAATAAAGAAAGATTACCTTTTTATAGCGTCTAATGAACCAATATCATATAACTACGATGCAATTTGTCTAAGATTAGAATGTATTTAATTTAGAAATACCAACGTAAAAGCAATTCGAGCGCAGTATGGAGTCCATTAAAATGGAAATAATAAGGCTTTTGAGGCCACGAAGACTGAATTACATTAGTTTGACAGAAACGAGTATTTACATTGCCTCTATGTTCCTAATGAAACGCATATATATTGGATACTAGTGAAACGTTGAGTTTGAATAAGTTGACCTGTTTTGTAAAGCTGTTCATTCACTAATCAAAAGAGTGATTTTCGGTGGACGCTTTCCAATTAATTAATTATGATTTGACAAAACCAAAATATCGATAGCTGTGTCCCAACACTAGCTACCAGGAATCAAGTAATATGCTAATAAGACCGCAATTTATTTGCATGAAACAAATCCGAAGCTAACCAAATATCAATGGAAATATTAAAATATTTTATCATTGATAATATTACGTGTACATAATACAAGATATGGATTTTATAATAGCCTATTTTCCAAACAGCTTATACTTTAGATTGGTAGTGACAGTTTTTACTTTTTTAAGATTTAACCATAAAATTAGTTGATTTTAATTAATCTCCCGTTATTTTTTTTATTAACGATAGATTAATCAATCTTTAATCTTTAGAAAAAGTTGTGTAGACCATAAAAATTTAAATCAAATATATTACTATTTCTAAATGCACTTGTATCAGACTTACAAGTTCTACATAATCAACACGACTCCATGAAACCAAAAAAATCAGAAAAATTAGGTGAAAATAAAAAAAAATGTTTTTTTTCTCGTTTTCATAAAGTCGTGTTGATTGTTGAGAGTGATTGAGATATCCAGCTAACTACGAGTATATTGACAACCCTAGGGATGACCATATCGATAAACACATTATCGATAAAGATCGCAAGTCGCAATCCTTAATTGTATAGGTTATCTATCTGCTATCGATTTCACAGGTTCCTTATCAGTTTAATGCGAATTTAAGAATCGAAAATAGAACTTGCATTACCTTTACCTGTTCTTCGCACAAACAAACTAAAGAACCATGTATGCTTAGCCACAATTGCTTATTGCCTTCGAGCTTATCTAAATTATCGTGCTGGGTGTCCGAGCTAGGTTCAAATACACATAGTATTAAATTGTAGATATAGCATTATACAATACAAGAACACAAGGACCAACAGACGTTGACTAACTTATAGTATCAAAAATTTAAACATACTTAAAATTCGAACGATAAACCGACAATATGTATAACAAATTGATAAAATTGAAAACTACACAGACGTCTGTGTTTTAATAATATTATATAGATTTTAAACGCAAAACAATATTTATGTATGGTGAGGGCATAAATTAAACACATTCATTGATCGATCATGAACCTCAAGATTTTACACGACGTAGAAGTCACTGATTACTATTATTAAGTCAATTCCGGGTATATTTAAGAATACTACTATATATTATAAATGCGAAAATCTCTTCACGTCCAAAACATTGGACCGATTTTACAGAAAATTGGTATGGCAATACTTTTCATCCCAGAAAAGCATACGGTTCCCGCGTAATAAACGAATCTTGGCGCAAAGTTACGGGCGTCAATTTTTATTTGAATATTAATTGTTATTTGGGACATAAAGATACTAATTTTACTTTCTAACACCGAGAAGAGACATTGTGTCTCGGTGTCAAAGAACCAAAACTTTTGATTATTCTATTTTTGATCATAACTTACAATTCCCTTTATCGAACCGGCACCCTAACCCATCACACAAAAGAACCCCATCCAGTGAACTGCACCATTGGTCACTAAACGGAATTCCTACAGCACAATAAAAATACTGATTCGGCAGCACGCCCACAAAAGATCAATAAATATAAATAGATTATCCCATTGTGTCCCATAAATTTCCGCATTCAAAGGTTAAAGGTCGTACAACTTGTGCCACTACATCACTAGAGGTTTAAACTATCGCTATCTTTGAATACTTTTTTACGCAAATTCGATTTTGAAAATCCTGTAAAAGTATAAATGTTCTTGTGAGCCCTTCCGTAGAAATAATATATAAATTTTAAGAGCAAATATAACTTTAAATGTTACTCTCTACTTTCCAACTAAGTTTATATCAAAAATAAAGTCGATTGGATGCTAAGGAACGGGAAGAAAAAACAAACACTTTCCCATTTTTAACCGACTGCTCCAAAAGGAGGGTTATGTTTTTTTTTAAATTATTATGGATTATCGCTCTGATAGCGTGTTGTCTGTAACATTATGTTATATCTCCGCATTTTATCGGTGGCAAAAGTGCACGATTCCCGTGCAATTATTTTGTGTGCAACGTGCTCTTTACAACTCTCATTTACAACATGTACCACATATCGATTCCCTCGATGTCTCCATTTCAAATCATCATAAAATATTTGTCAACGGCAAACATAAAGCCAACATATAAATAAGAAATATCGATATCTCGTCTGGTTATATTCACACATAAAAGGTTTGATGTCCCAATTTCCAATAAATATAACGGCCAATTGAGGGGCAATTTGGCACCGAAACACAACATAATACGATAAAACTCATCGACAAAATGCTTCAAAACTCGACGTCACTCACACCACTAGTGTCAAAGATGTGTATCTATAATCTACATATTTAATATCAATGTTAAGACTTTTTAGAGCGACTAGCTACAAGCATACAAGATCGTTTTGGTCCGTGACCAATATTAGAATTTAACACCGTGAGTTCGCAAAAATATTTTTCCTTTATCGTATACCACTGAGCGTTTAGGTGTAACAGTAGTTTCATTAACAACTTAACATATAGGCTACGTTTAATCTTAAAAAAAATGCGTTTTCGAAGGCTACGCGGTTTACTCAGTTACCGAAAAAATCCACTTATAACATTACTCCTGAAAATATCTAAAGAAAAATAGAGATTTAATTATAGAAACGAAAAGAGAGCAAGGACATAAACAGGAGGAAATTGGGCAGAATTGGACCACGATAAATGGAGTTCCCGTGTTATCGAGCTGCGATGACATTCTTTTACTGTGCGAATTAAAACTGCTTGAACTGTAAATTGAAAAATTTATGTTAGAAATAAAGTTTTGTTTACGTTTTACAAGTCACGTTTTGGTAGAATTAGGTTAGCATAAAATATATCAAACAAAGAGTAGAAAAAAATATAAATAAACTTACAAAAAATGCAGGACAAAATTAAAATTGTCATCACATATTTGTTCCTATTACTTAAGAGTAATAGAACAAATATTTGATGGCAATTTTAATTTTGTCCTTAGAACGCGATAGAAATAAGTTTCTATCACGTTCTATGTCGCGTTAACGCAACGCTAAAAATCGAACCTTTCGATAGGTTCTATAAAAAATATGTATAGTTAAAATAAAACATACAGCGATCAATAACTCCAGACAGTACAATATTGTAGGTACCCGCACATACGATATCACCAACAATATCACAAATTAGTCCAAAGCGAGGTGGATCTGCGAGGCACGATACGAGACGGAATTTTATTTTATATATCATATTATAGCATTATTGATTTATAGCTGGCTCGAGTGTGCCCACCCTCCTCGGTGTTTAGCGTTGTCACTTAAATTACGCCATTCTTTAGGAAATTTGTCACACATTAGCTCGTCATCATCTCTTGCATACCAACTGGCAGGTTTAGCACGGCACAGTCATCGTAAAAATAAGAAACTGTTACTGTAAAACTGATTTCTGACAATGCTTAGGATCAATTGATACTTAAAAGCGTTAGTGAGTTTGTGTGACTCTTACATCAGAAATTAGATACTTTTTACTCAAAAAAAATTTTTACCAACTTTTAAAACTAATACAATTTTTCTTTTTTCAATTTCAAATTTTTCTTAAATTCCACATATTTTTAAAGAGTGAATCAAGTATTTAATAATGCTATTATACACAGAACAGATAATCTACTTTCAAATACCTACGTAATGACCGACACAGCGTCCTGGTAACCGTTACAAAAAGAACGCAAAACATTTAAGAACTGTTAAGTACAAGCGTTCACCATTACAAGACAACTCGCTGGCGGCAATTTATTTAATTAATACAGAAATCCCGATTAATACATAATTCCCGGAATCCCGGAGTTTGCCGGTGATCATTCCAAGTTTTCCCGTAAAATAAGCCCGGGGTATTTTTGTGACGGTTTAGAAGTCTCGGGAACTTCGCAAACTTTTCATCGCCTGATGCGCTTGTTTTTAAAATTAGATTTCAATTATTCATTAAATCTTATGGCGTTCTCTTGTTACATTGCGGCATTGTTGGGTTTTTAACCCCCGAGTTTAACAGAAGTGTGTTATAACTTTTCTTGTTATTAATAAATTTGCAGAGGTAAAAACTTGTTGTTGTTTTTCTCTGTTATGTCATAAGAAAGTCGCTTTACTGATAAGAAAAAAAGCACTGTACAATTTTAGCGGC
The DNA here is from genome assembly GCA_026546445.1 of Cyclargus thomasi. Taxonomy (NCBI): domain Eukaryota; kingdom Metazoa; phylum Arthropoda; class Insecta; order Lepidoptera; family Lycaenidae; genus Cyclargus; species Cyclargus thomasi. Next base: position 2,571 of record JAOTAV010084804.1, on the reverse strand, counting down.
TGCAGGTAAAAACATTTGTTAATGTTTTTACCTGCAGCCGCTCAGCGCCGGCGTTAGCCCTACCAGCGCCCTAGCGAGGCGCTTTGGGCGCCTTCTAATTTCAATTTAAAATAGAAGTACGAAAAATCGACCAGGGACATCGTGCGGCACCCCGTTTTATCTGAAGCCCCTTAACGCAGCTACTGTGTAGATTGTCTAGTATCCCAGTATTTTATGCGGTAAATAAATACAACACACGAACTGGTATCCGCAACTTAATCGCAGTTCCGTTCAGCAGTTAAGGCCTGAAGAGTAAACAGACGGACACACGTCTTCCCGCGTGCGAGTAAGTTGCGACATAGAAACATGCAATAAAATGAGTCCTTGGATACTAGAATTTATATAATCTATAGGAATCTAGACATCTAATTATTTCAGCTTGTCCTAAGTCAGGGCATCCCTCTAATCTATAATTACTTTGTGCTTTGCAAAATAAAGGACGTTTATTAGAAAATTCTTATCATATAGGATTCCGTAGGGCGTAGACAAAGACGTGAAATATATTTCATAGTAATATTATGAAATATGCGAGTTTGTATGTTCACGTAAAAACTGCTGATTAATAAAGGCACACACAAAGGGTAACTTGAGCTAACGTCTAACACATAGCATAGATTTTATATCGAAAAAAATATATATATCCACAGCCGAACATATAACCTCCTCGTTTTTGGAAGTCGGTTAAAAAGTGGACGACTACCGCGCAACAAAATAATTGTGCCAGTACAGATTAATGAGCGTCATCGAGCTATTATTGCTTCGCTATTTGACTGTTCAATATCTGTTGTTATCGCATATTTATCCCCCTCACGGTTCCTACAAATTAGAAAGAATGTTTTGTTGTGCAAAAATAAAAAACACAAATAAAAATATTTTATTTAAGCACCGATTGGAATATATGGTAACTAACTAAGCGCTTAACTTTTTGAGAATAAAATTCTCAAAATAAAAAACTATAAAAAATCTCCATTGAATAATTAAAACCCTGTTGGAAATTGACCATTCGCTAGAACTGTTCCTGGAATCATTTGGCACGGAACCTATGCTTCGTGAGTCCTCCTCGCACCTAACCGGTTTCATAAGAACTGTCTATTTAAACTAGATTTAGCAGTAAAATTTTCCACGTTATATTCGGTAATTATTATAACATTTTTATGTAATGTATTATGTAAAGTAATTACCATTTTGATTAATCTTGAGCTCATTCACAATAGCAGCTTAAAACCAAAAATAACTTTTTTATAAGTGCGATAAATACGCACTAAGCTTACACTAATACCTGGGACAAAGTCTAAGTAATTACCTAAACGTAGGTACCCTAGATCTAATCGCTTAAGGCATTAAGCTGGTCCGAGGTGATAACTAATGATCGACCTGCCAAGTCCTATGACTAGTCTAATATTTGATGATATTTGACCGTCATTTAAAGACATTGATTGCTAATAATCCGTAGCGTACATAAAATGAAATATACTTTATTGCACAATCACGGTTTCACACATGTAAAACTAAAAGCATAATATACAAAGGCGGTAGCAAATTTCACTAAAATCGGTTTAGTGGTTAAGCGTGAAGAAGGTACAAATAGACTGATAGACCAACACATTTAAAATATATGATTGTTCTCTAGTGATACGTCGTATACAAATAGACTTCTTTCCCAAAGATCTTATCTTTAACTTTCATAAAGTTTTGGATCTAGGTTTTACAAGCGGGTAGAAACTAAATATTTTATTAAGACGACAGAGTAACCACCGCACAGACATTTAAGCTCGCCGCTTAATGAAATATCCCGGGTTTATTATTGTCGTTATTTTTTACGTGAGACCTAGTTCTTAAATGCAATCATGTGTAATATTATGTTAGATATCATATTATTTTTAGTTATTTCCTAGAATAAAATTAACGAAAGCGTATTCAAGGAATTTAATATAAATAGAAGTTATAGTATAAAATAAGGATGTTATTATGTCACAGAAGATTTAATTTTTCATAATTATGTTTTCATAGAATCTTCTATAAAATAAGCAACTGTATTTAATGTTACAATATTACACAACTAGCTGTTAACCCCGATTACGTCTCCGTGGAACTTTATAAGTTATCCCATTTTTACCACATTTTTTTTATTACTGTTCGTCTCCCATTGGTCGTAGCGTGATGTTTTATAGCCTATAACCTACCTCGATAAATGGAATAACCAACACAGAAATAATTTTTTAATTCCGAACAATACTTCCTGAAATTAGCGCGTTCAAACCAACATACACACAAACTCTTCAGCTTTATATTATTATTATAGAATAAAAAGCTTCTTTCAGCTCCCGTCAAAACGTAACGAGACTTTAATGGAAATTTCTAAAGATTACTCTAGAAGTTTAGTAAGGAGCCAAGCCAAAGAGTTTCCATTATTTGTGTAGGTATGTCGGGATGTTTAACAATAAATATTTTATTATAAACTAGTTGACCCCGCAGACGTTGTCCTGCCGAGCTATTTTGTGAATCTAAACCATTCTCAGATCCCCTTGAACA